>VZRQ01004232.1:114796-129827 GCA_013397975.1 Machaerirhynchus nigripectus | reverse complement strand
TCTTCAGAGCCATCAGCCATTGATTTTGCTGGACATTTTGGGAATGTTCCAGAATGCTCCCAGCAGCTTCTCACAGGAGCCATCTTTGCGGCCCCCCTGCTACCCAAAACCAGGCTGTGCCAAACCAATACAAGAATAAAGTGTACTTGTTCTAAGCTGGTATTTATTTGACGGTACCTAATGCTATGAATAAGCAAGAAGGGTTGGCTTTTGTAGGCCCGAGCAGTTAAGAGTTTGAATGTTTACAGTTAGCAAGAGGCTACAGTTCATCATTAACTTAGAGTCATGATAAGTTGTTGACACATTATAAAAGTTATTGTTAAAATGGAGTGTTAATAAGGTTCTAGGAGGAAGGCAGTGTTAGGTTCACTCTCTGTATTAGCATTAGGTGTAGGATGATTGACAGGAACAAAGGGAATTTTCTAGAAAGGGTGACATCAGGAAATTATAATGAAGGAATAAACCAAGAGTCTTAACTGGACAAGAGGAATAAGCAATCAGCACGGGCATCACCTCACTTGAACGGACCAATTATCAGGATGGCAAGCTAGAATACTCCAATCTACACACCTCTGGAGGAAGGACTCTTGGGAGAGGGGTGGTGCTCCAAGGTGGGTATAAAAAAGTGTTTCCTTAGAATTCTGGGTCTCTGACCGCTCTGCTCAATGGTGGTCAGGCACCCAACGCAGCCCTTCCTTCAGGGGAATTGGCTAGTCCGCCATGGAGGCCCTAATTTTTCCAAATTAATAAACTTATCAATTAAAAGAACTGGCTTCTGTTCTTCTCACTGAGAATTGCCTAAACAGATTTTTTTGATCGACAAGTAAGGTGTTTTTTCCCTGGAGTTCACTGCCAGTAATGTCTCAATCTGGAAGTAGATTGTTCTTTTCTCACTCATTTTTCCACTGTTCTCCTCAACATAATTTCTTAGCCTTTTACTCCTCCTTTCAGCTTAAACACCCAGTTTCAGTTGTTTCTAGAGAAATAAATCTGTACCGACAGAGAAAAATAACAAAGAGGAATCCAATTCAGTGCAATCCCCAGTACAGACACAGGCTGGGCAGAGAATGGATCAAGACTAGCCCTACCAAGAAGGACTTGGGGGTGCTGGTGGATGAGAAGCTGGACATGACCCAGCAATGTGGACTTGCGGCCCAGAGCATGCAACATGTCCATCCCTTCCAACCCAGTCAATTTTATGATTCTGTAATTCCAGGAATGGCATTTCTTTGTGTTCTCCAACATGTGTTAACTGCTGAATATAAATTCATTGCATGAAAAAAATTTTAGTGTATTTTGTGTAATGTTATTAATAGATCACTTTCTTTAGATTATTGAGCACCAACTTGTAGCCTGCAAATTTAGATCTCCAACCTGCAAGGAACACTACAGGTACAAACCATACTTACATTGTTTCTGATGCAGCTTAAAGGTATAATGACACGGTGATGCTGGAATTTTTAGCCATTATTTAAATTATTTAGTTGTTGCCTATAGTACCTGCTCATTTTATACTACCACGTGAAAAGTCTAACAAAGGTTTAAATTTTACTGTGGCACATGAACGAATGCAACCATGCTGTATTGTGGTGTGTTACCTTGGCTGGCTGTCAGACACCCAACCAACCCAGGTGCTCTTTCACTACTCTTCCACACAACAAGGGAAAACAATGTAAGATGGAAAAGGTCATAGGCTGAGATAAAGAGGGAGTGACAGCTTACTATTTATTATCGTAGGCAAAACAGACTTGTCTTGGGGAAGATTAATTTCCTTGGTGGTAAGAATCACACACACTTACTCCTTTTCTTCCCAGCCTCAACTTCACTTCTTCATTCCCAACTCCTCTACCTTCTCCTGTTTCAAGATGCGTGAGGCACTACCAGTGCCTGTATGATTATTGGGAAAATGTAAGTCATACACGATTCCCAATCTTGAAAGATTTTGAAGTCTCTGAAAACTAAGAACAAATTCAAAAAATATTGTTTCTAATTGGCCATTGATTCTGGCCAGGGCAGGGTTAATTTTTGCAGTAGCCAGGAGGAGCATGGCTAGGACACAGAGGTCATTCTCTATCACCTCACATCACTGATGGGCCGGGGTGAAGAGGCTCTCTTCTGGCAAGAAGGGGTTTATTCCAGTTGAGAAAATGTAGCAGAAGCCACCCTGTTTTGTTTATTGATGCGGGGTCTGCAGTGAGCATTTTTGCATGGGAATTACTCTCCCTTTTGTACACTTGTTATTAATATTGTTGCTGTTACTGTTTGTTTTCTTATCTCATTGCTGTAAATTGTTCTTAACTTTGCATTTTGTGCCTCCAGTTGGATGGAAGGGAAGGGGACAAGCACATGGTTTTTTTTTTTTTTAGTGGGAGTACTAAATTGGGGAATACCACCTCTAAGCCGGAACTGCCATATATCTTTAAAGGTAACTTATTATCTATATAACAGAGGCAAATGGATATCTACTGGAACAGCATCCCCAGAGGCAATACAGAGCAATTGGTAGTGAAAGTCAATACTGCCCATTGTATTTCTAGCCCGGTCAGAGGATCAATGCAAACTTAGGAGTACTGTGAATTAAACATATACAAAGTAAACAGCATGTGACTTTTTTATATAAAATGGTTTTGGACAATGAGGTACATACAATTGCTGTCACAGTTGGAAGAGATTATGCTGCTAATGGCTCAGTGCTTACCCCAAAGAGTACAAGATGAGAATATACTGCACTGAAGAGTAAATATAATCTAGGTATTTCTCAAGCAATAGTTTCACTTAAAAGAAAAAAAAAAAAAAAAGAAAAAACGAGAGTGAGAGAAAGCAAAGCTAGAGCTGGGAAGATGAATGTAGAGATGTGCAAGCATGCAATCCTGAGAAGAGTGGGAAAGAGCAGCGAGGCAGGAATGAATCGAAGCACCTGAAAAGTGGTTTGAATGAAATGGCTCTTGTCGTGAGTAAGTAAATAACAAGGCCTCTGCCACTGTCAAACCATGACATTATTGTGAAGACTACAGTGATGCTGTCTGACCCAAGATCAAATGCTCTCCTCTGGCATGTTCCAAAAACTACAAGAGAAGGCACGCCTCAAAAACTACAAGAGAAGGCATGCCTATTTGGAACCGTATTTGCTTAACAATCTTCCATCATATTCCATTCTTTCTTTACAATAAGTTTTCTTTATAACTTTAGGTTTCACTAATGAAACTAATTGGCAGACTAGCATTCAATTTTGTGAAAATCAACAGCTTTCATATGGAGGATGATGCATTTTTGTCAGGTAGGTAATAATAACTGTCCAACTTCTATTTTTTTCTCATGTCTGGTAATGAGAGATATTCCTTTTTTGACTCAAATTGATCAAAGTTATTATTCATTTGATGCTGCTACTGTAATTTACTATACAGAGAAAATGCCTTTCTGTACTACCAAAATAGGAATGCAAGCACTTAATGAAGTCACTGTGCTCAACTATGTTCACACATTTTCTTGAACAGCAGAAAGATGCTGAATTGGGCATTTAGACAATATTTGGCTAATATTGGGCAGCTAATTCTGTTGATCCAAGTAACTATCTAGGTTCCAAGAAAACAAATACAAATTAAAAGTAATGATAAGATAACTTAGAAATGGATTCTAAAGAAGACAAAGCAGAGAGTCTGATGAATTCCTGGGGCAGAGAGTCCTGATGAATTCCTGTGTCCCCTACATGGTGAATGAACAGCCTATGAGCAAACACGTTAGGCTGGAACATCAAAAAAAACCCCCAACCATTCAAGCAGCCAGATACTAGATTCAGCTTCCAGCAGTGGATGCAAAAATAGTTTCCTATGAATTGCAGCTCCATGTTTATGAAGGTGGTTACACTGAATCCCCAAGAGCAACAGGAGACTACACTGTAATCCAGTGAGTCATGATCTGCCGCAGTTGATATGGATGGGTCACTCACAAATCACTCATACCAACTCCATTCAGAAGGCAGAGAAGGCAAAAGCCATTTTATTCCACAAAGGCTCCATTTATATAGTCTCTTGGCACTCGTGCTGTGTCCCCATAGGCTTCTACATTAACACCCCTTAAAATTATTGGTAGTTTATAACCACCACCCATTAGAAAACAAATCTAAGCTAATAACAACATCCCTGGAACAGCTGCGTGTTTTCTTCTCCTTGTTTTGGTTCCTTGCTTCTGTTGATCTGAAGTTCTCACAGGTACAAACCGAATTCTTGAGGGTACAGAGTAATTGTGCTCAAATCGATGTCTGTGAGACTTTCTGACCAGCTGTCAGTTTCCACAATGATCCTGTGAAATAATCCAAATCTACATTGTGTGACAAATGCACTCCTCCTGTTTGAGCTAACTGAACTTTGGTCTAGGCAGATTCTCAGCAAGTAGATCTAAGCAAAATTAATCCTATTTTGTAAAGCTATCCATGAAAACTTGGCACCAGCCCCCCTCCCCACCCCCCAAAAATGGTTTGGCTGTAGACTGGGCTAATAAGCAGCTGAAACTCATGAACACAGCAGAAAACCTAACTATGAATCGATGACATTACATTACAATTACATGCAACCACCACAGCCTGTTGAGCTCTCTCCCTCCACTGCAGCTGGCTATGCAGTGGCCATCTCCTCTTGAGCAGCGATGTCTCTCAAGGTTACCCGTTGAGACTGGGAGACCCCTTACCTGACGCCAGAGACAGGATGACAAGTGACCTTTTTGCAGGCTTGTAACATTTAAGATATGTGCAGAACGTTTATGCAATAATCTTTTTATCTTTCTATGTAGTAAATAGTATTGACTGCCAGTCCATCTGTAGTTACTCAGTATTTTATATATCTAAATCTACTGACCAGAATTCTTATATTTAGAATTATCCTAGGGAAAGAAAGAGATTTTCAGATGGAGCCTCATTGTCTGCTTTATCAGCTGTCCCATCTTAGCTTAGCTTCAGGATTTTCCTAGGCAGAAAGACAAAACACATTCCAAGACCCCTATGCTATCTTGGTTCTCCTTAGAAACCAAGATTGAGACCAGCTCTTTGA
This sequence comes from Machaerirhynchus nigripectus, assembly GCA_013397975.1. NCBI lineage: Eukaryota > Metazoa > Chordata > Aves > Passeriformes > Dicruridae > Machaerirhynchus > Machaerirhynchus nigripectus. Next base: position 124,785 of record VZRQ01004232.1, on the reverse strand, counting down.
GACATATTTTTTATAAACAGAGTTTAGTCCTCATCTGCGGGGGAAGGATTTAGAAGGTACTAGAGCTGGGGGGCATGACTTCACCGGGTGTGCATCTAATTGGGGACTGTTGTCAGAGATGCTAATTTGCAAAATCTATAAAAATTGTACACGTGTGTTGCTGGGTGTGCATCTTCAGCATTTTCCACCTGACGAATTGTGCACCTAAGGATCCTTACATAAAGGTAACCCCTTTTTATCACGCTAACTGTGTCCGGCTCGTATTTCTAGGACTAGAGAAAAAGGCATCAGTAGGTGCTAAAAGGACACCAAAAAAATGGACAGCCAGAAGCAAAACAGATCCCAAATATTCACAATATAATGTGAGGAAACAATGTCCTGAATCAAACAAGTCGTATTTGCTTAGTAACAAGGGAGCTGATAACTGATGGTGACCTTTTACTAGTAATGATGCATGTAAATGTGAAACGAGTTACTCTGTTATGGGTAGTGTGGCTGATGTTTTCTCCAAACTGAGTTCTACTTCTTTCTAGGTGTTCTACATGAATAGAGGGAAGGCTTTGCTATGGCAAAGGGAAGGAAACATACCTGGAGAGAGAACTTCTATGGTTGAAATATCTGTATTAGCACACAGGGCTTTGCATATGTATTTCTCTTACAACTACAATCCATTAGGACTGGAATCCCAATGGTCTAGACACCAAATGAAATTACAGAAAAAATGGTCTGTCCACATGCATGACAAAACAAATCTGGTACTAAAGCATAAAAATATGCAACATAAACAAAGCAGTCAAATAGGGCAGTGGAGACAAAATGGGAATGTAACAGATTAAACAAACAGTAGGATCTACATTTTATAACAAAGAATTCTAGCAACAAATAATACTCTCAGCTCACTGCTAGAACTAGCTGTTCTCAGCATGGTCAGCTGTTCAAACTATTATCCAATGTAAGCCTCAATGCAGGATTTGATAAATCTTTTGTGAAGACCATGGAACTGTTTTTTTCCTTTTGTAAAGGAAAAGACAGAGCAATAGTAAGCATTAAGGTAAAAGAAGACTAACTGAGCACATGAACAGCAGGAAAATAGAATTAAAACTGCAGGTAAATTGAACTTTACATGATCACAGAATCAATTAGTTGGAAAAGACCTCTGAGATTATCAAATCCAACCTTTGACCAGACACCATCCTGTACCACACTGTCAAGTAGATCATGGCACAAAGTGCCCCCTACAGTCTTGTCCTAAACACCTCCAGGGATGGATGACTCCCCAGCCTCTCCAGGCAGCTTGTTCCAGTGCTTAACAACTCTTTCTGTGAAGAAATTCATCCTAACGTCCAGCCTGAACCTCCCCTGGTGTATGCTTCAGATTGTCCTCTTATCCTAGTTGCCTGGAAGAAGAGGTCAGCCTCACTTGGTTACAGCCTCCTTTCAGGTAGTTTTAGAGAGTGGTAAGGTTGCCCCTGAGTCTCGTTTTCTCCCGGCTAAGCAACTCCAGATCCTTCAACTGCTCCTCAAATGACTTACCCCTAGACTCTTCACCAGCTTCACTGCCCTTCTCTGGACAATGTAGGGGACAGAAAAATTGTGAATGATCTGAGGATAAAAACAAATGTCTTAATGAATCTTGCAGTGCTATCTGTCTAATGAGACCACAAAGTGGCATCAAAAATCAATCACTTTGGTTTACTGGTTTATTTTCTTATGAACTATCACAAAGGAGCAATATGATCCTTGAAAAGATTGCTGGTAGATACTGTATTGGGATCCTTGCAGAAGACATTAAACCTGAGGAGCTGGTGATCTTGAAAAGGCTGCATTTCTCCTATGGGGACTTGCACTTGAGAATCCCGTATGTTATTAATATAATTTGTAAATTACAACATGTATTTGGGAAAGGTAAACTGTATAGGGATCAAGGGATCGAATGTATTGATTCTGACTGTACACTGCAATTAACATGGGACGGTGTAGGCAGCTGCCTGCGGGCATCAGCTTCTTAGCACTGGCAAGATACCTCCTGCATGGACTTGCCCTTAAAAAGAACTGTTTTCTTGTAAGGAAGTTAAAGATGACTTTAAATGACTGAAAGGGTGAGTTTATCCCTCCAGACAGGATCTGCTCTGTGCAGTGAGCCATGGGAAAATCCACTGGGGCACTGTTCAATGCTCCATGGACTGCCCAGCACATGAGAAGATGTAAGATGTTACTACCTATGCCCCTCTTCTTAGCCTGCCTTTTTGAAGTAATCTTATTAAGCCACTTGTTGTTGGGCCTTTCTTATTGAAAACTAGAAAGACCCCTGCACCAGCTCGCTCTCACCTCACCCCACACCTCCGTGCAGAATAGATGGTATTTGGTGTTACCAGGCCAAAGAAATAGAGGTTTGCTTAACTACTTTTTGGAAATCAGAATGGTAAAAAAGAAAGATTATTTCATTAGAAGAATTTTAAACTCCATAGTGAAACTTAAAGAGAAGTACAAATACACATATGATACACTAGAGAGAATTTTGACTTTTTTTTTGGTTTGGTTTGGTTTGGTTTTGGGTTTTTTTTGTTTGGTTTTTTTTTGTTACAATACTACCACCTTAAGGTCACCTGTGAAGAGTCTAGCAGAGACTCTATGAGAATGGGTATAACAACACTTGAAATAATCAGCACATTAATATTTTTCAGCTGTTAAAATAATGAAAGCACAGAACTCCAAATAAGGCTCAGCCTATGTGCAAAGACAGGCTTTTTTTCTGGAAAAAAGTAAGTCTTATTTAACAAAGAAATACTAATAAACAGATAAAAGTGCTTTGGTCATGAGCATTGATGATGATCTTGAACTCAGAAACTGTATTATAGACAAATCTGGCCATTAAGAGATTAAACACTTTCAGTGAAAAGTATTTGTAACGTCAATCAGTATATGGGTCAGAATTCTAATTCTTAAAGTACTCTTCGTAACTTGTGATGACAATAATGGAACTCAAAAAGTAGATTTATAAGTATTAATTTATTATAAATTGCAGTGGGAGTTCCCAAATCACTTACCTCAAAAAATAACAGCTTTTTGAAAGCCATCTGGAAAAGTAAATTAAATTCATCACTTGTATGAATGTGCCGGTATGTAATAAGTTCTATGATTCACCTATTTCATGTAAATGGAACAAGATTAACTATATGCATACACAAACAATAAACCATATCTTGCACAAAAACCTTGAAAACTGTTGCATGTGAACATATACATTCTCATGCACATTATGCTATGAATACCAAAAACCTTGAGAGTACTAACCACTTTGAAAACAACTTCAACACTCTGGTTCTCTCCACTGTTAATAGCACATTACCAGAAACTTAAAATGGTACCTCTATATTGGTAAATTTCTCTTTGATCTGACTGATAATTTACCCATCTAAACAAAATTCAGGTTTTCCACCTTTTTCGATGGGAAGAACAGTAGGGGGAGCTCAAAGCTTTTCTTTTTCTTGTAAATATCATAGACTCGTGACTAGTTTCTTAGCAGAAGCAGCTATTAATGACAAAAGTTTCCCCTCATAAATACAAGAGGTTTGAATAAATGTAATTCAAAATACAGCTACAATTGCCCTCAGTATCCAAACCAGAATTTAACCTCTGATTCTTCTAAAAATTTCCCAGTCACTTCAAAGTTTTAGTTCTATTAAACACTCTTTGTTTTGGAGTAAAAATATTAACTTCTTTCAATCTCCTACAATATATAACCAAGAAAACAAAACTGAAATGTCAGAGGATTTTTATTTAGATGCTATGTAAGGCGGTGCAAATCCACAATTTAAAATACAACCAGATTAAGAACCAGGCCCATAGAAATACAGTACCCTGACAGCCTACTTCACAATTATACCCATACCAGGGTAATACATGGTTTTTATCCAAATTTGTATTTAAACCACCTTAGCACTCTATATATGTCCAAAGCAGCATTTTCTAAGTGTTGAAACGTCTCTTTTCTCTTAGAACAAAAGTAACATATGTTATCCTTTTCCCTACTAATGAATTTCCGTAACTCCCTAAATATTACAGATTTGCCAGTCTTTGTTAAGAGTATAGAGCACTATCTAAATTCCATGTTAACTGCCAGGGAATTCAACTAATAGCAGCAATCACTGCACTGCTACTACTAGCTGTGCATCTCTGGCATGGGAATTTTTTCATATTTCTGCCTAAATTCAAGTTCACTAATCATCCCGTACTGGTTCAGGAAGCATAATATTTGACTATCTAACGTTATAGTTATATAAACTGAGGTTATAGTTATAACTAAAGTAACTATAGTTATAGAATGAGGCTTACAATTCAACCCACATTTTTACTTCAGTATATAACTGAGTGCCTCAATTCTTGCTTGATACTTCCTGAAGTATGAAATGGAAGCCAATTATTTTGCTATCTTCTAACAGTTTTCTCCATTATTTTAAGTACTTCCGTGGAAATACTAATTTTGTCAAGTATTTGTGATTGCTTTACATAAGACTTATGCGGACCATTTTTTCTAAGTACCACAAACTTTTCTAACAGATTTTCATATAGAGAAAGAAAGATACCTCTCTTATTACTGTACTTCTACTTAGAGGAAAACACTGATCACCTGTTGTCTTAAGATCCTTCTCTGCATTCACTTTAAAACCATAAACACTGGAAAGAGTATCCTGATGGACTTCTGTTATAATGTTTTTAAATTATATATATCAATAAGAATAATTTAATTGCTCATCTGAAAATGCAGTTGACTAGGTCTTAACTTTTATCCTTATGTCACTTACCCCTCACACATTTCCTTATGTTTTTTATTAGGACATTTGGTAGTAATGTGCAAAATAGATTGATGTTCCTATTAATACAAGACATGAAGCATATACAAAGTACAGAATTCATTTCTAAAGCTTCTAAATTCTTGCATTTAATTTATGTATAAAATGCATACTGAAAAGACAATTTTATTAAGTACTATTACATGAAACTGGGTATTTAGTTTTTGTTTGTATTCACTGGAAAAATAATTTTTCACTTTACATACTAAACTTTGGTGTAAGATTGTGAAAAGAATTGAAGCATGCTTTGATTTTGGATTAGTCTTCCATCATAAAATTATGGGCAATCAGATAGTTATTCATGGTCCTTTTAGTTAAGCACTTTGGATTTCAAGAAAATAACCTCAGCTGGCGCACCCTTTGGATGCTGGAAAGATTTATAAATAATACTTTTCCATGAAGTACCAAAAGAACTACCTCTGTCTAGGTAACGTGTAATTCTTGCCTCCCTGTCCTATGACACAGTGAGAACTAAGATGGGAATGAGGGCCTATCAGTTTATCCTTTCTAATGGTTAGACTATTTCTGAAATAGTCACTGAACAAACTGGAGGAGTCACATGATTACAGTGTGTATGCTAAATATCTTAAAGGGAGCTCAGGGTCTGACACTACTGTATATGATAATGAAAAACAGTGTAATTCCATTGAAAATGATGGACATAGTATGCTATGAAACTTAAATGAAGTCAGAATTAGGAAGCATATATCCAAGAGCAGACTGTAGGGGAAGAGTAAAAGCTAGAATAGAATGTTTGAGGTCTTAGATAAAATAATACAAACATACAATGCCATTAACCCAGCAGAGCATGAGAAGTCCTACTGACTGCAAATTAATTAGACATTGTATAATGTCTCTATGGGTTAATAAATATGTGTGATTATATACATGAAAAACTTACTTTGGACATGCATAAAAATAAAAAAACCCATAAAGAATAAAAGCTGTCTTGCTAAAAATTCAAGAAGCTTAAAGAAAAATGTGCTTGAATGTGATGAAAATAATAAATGCAGATAATAGGTATTTTGACAGAAACAACAGTATTTCTATAATGCCAAAATATGAATTTATAATTTAGGTCACAGAGGTAGAAGACTAGTATCCCCCATACTACATCCTGGGCTGAACACTTCATCACCGGCTTTGCTGAAACTTTTGGGAGGAGATTTTAACCTACATAATTGTCAAATAATAAAAATAAAAATAAGCCTGGATCCATAATTGGTATCCATTTAATGATAAAAGCAATACCATAGGAAAAAAGTCATCAGAGAAACAGCAGGTACCAATACTGAAGACTCAAGTATTCTTTTTCAGTGAGTGGCCATATTACTGTAGTATCAGCTCATACTATACCAGTTTATTAATGTAATTTGTCTCATGTGGCTATGTCAAGCATGGTGAGATTTTTTGCTTTGTTTTTGGGTTTTTGTTTTCTTCAGGGCTGCAATTTATGAACATGTTCCACCAGACTTGTGCAGAACAATACAGGAACAACTGGCTCCTGCAGGTGATCCAGCAGCTTACTCCCACAGAAGTGGTGGTCTGGATCACACTGTGCCTACTAGATGTTTTCCATGAGAAGGCTTGAAGGGTCAACCGAAACTTCGTGAAAAACAATGCAAATCCTTAAACTAACAGCAAACTCTGGGAAAATACTTAGTCAACCAACCAACCAACCAACCAGCCAAAAAACCCTAACGACCAAAAAAATTCTCACCCAACACAATACACCGGGATCAGTTCCGTGTACAGGTAAGGAGCCAAATCATCCAGCTGCCAGCCTGTCCTGCCGGAGCTGGGGGCGGCCGAGCGCGCCAGCGGGGAGCGCTGCGGAGAGAATGCTGGCTCCTGGAGCGGCGCGCTCGGCCGGGGTGCGCGTCCAGCACCGCGCTGCGCCGCGCTGCGCGTGGTGGGTGCGGCGGGGGTGCCACGCGTGCTCCTCTACACAACACCCCTCTTCTGGCGCTGGTGGGAAGTAGTGTTAAGAGATGCGTCTGAAGAACACAAGCGTTTCGAAGAATAGTTGGGCTTTTTCAGAGATAGGTCATCCATAAGAACCTCGACATGTAAACGGGTAGAAAGAAAAAGTTTTTAAAAAAACAGGGGGATTAACTCTTCCCTAGGCATTAGCCTGTCCCTTAGCACCTTGGTGGGCACTTTTTTACTTCGAAATAGTAACACCGAGAAACATTCAGAAGATAATTTGTCAAAACTACACACACTGGAACAAACTGGTATCAGTTGAAGGAAATTGCAAATACTGGATAATATTCATTTAACACTAGAGGAACAGCAAGTATTTGGGGGTTTTTTCCCTTTTAAAAAAAAAACCAAAAAAACCAACCCGAACAAAACCAGCAAACAAAAACCTGATTAGGAGGGCATACTGGAAGAATAATTTGCTCAATTCAGACATACTGATAACCTCTAAATTTACTGGAAGCTTTCACAAACAAGACTGAGATGTGCGTAGCACTCTGCAAATATCTTCTTAATGCACAATGGCAACTATAAAGCACTCGCAAGATATCCCACTGCTTAAGATGGGAAGCTAATTATGAAAATCCGATGATGTTGCTATACACAATCTTCTGTTTTACTGTCATGTAAGTACCAAGTTCAGATACCATTTGGAACCTGTCCAAACATCACAGAAAACCTGTCTTAGGCAGAAGAGACAGAGGAGAGTGACAATAACAGGCATGCGGAAGGAAGAAATTGAAAACTGGTATTAGTTTAGTGCAAAGAATGTTATGGAGATGATAAAACATAGTGGTAGTTTCCCAATCTTTGCTGTCTTATGAGTAAGAGTACCAAGGATGCAGGGTATTTTATACCATCTTTTCTCCCTCTGTCAGTCTCACTTTTAATTTCCTGTGGCAGCAAGCAACACTGAAACGTTTCACAGGCAACGGGTTGCTATGAGCCACGCACTGGAGACTACTTGGATAAAGGAATACGAGATTATTAGTGCTACAGGGGAGGCTTATCAGGAAGTATCTGTCCAGGATTAGGTAACAGTATGAATAGTCTATGGATAATAATTACCTGTATGGGCAATAAAGACTTCTGTCATTTACTGATAGTTGTTATTAGGATAAAATATTTATAAAGGATGTTTCACATTTCAAAACAAAAGACAACCATTATGGAATTGAGGTTTGGAAAGAAATTTCCTCATAGGTTTATTATCATGTAATTGTCCATAATGGGGTTCTTCTGACTTCCACTAAGTCATGAAGCAAATGGGTAAAACAGTGTATAATGGCTATCTGCTAATGCCATATTCAGGACTAGATGGCTCATCCACTGAAAATCTGAAGATATCTAAAGATTTGAAATCCAGTTATATCAATAGGAGTGGTACATACAGATTACAGTTACAGTCCATGGGGTGTCTTTTCTCATTAAAAATGCAAAATTGACAGTTCTGCATTTGAGGTACACACTATGTTCATGCCTCCTGTACTGAATATATACTGTATATATATTACATACATATAAAACAGTTAAGAAAGTTTAGCTCAACTTCTTCTACTGCAGATGATTACAGTTTTTATTGGAACAGTGTGCCCTCGGCTTTGGAGGGTATTGATTCAGTTTACCTAAAAGCTGGAAACTCATTGGCCTTTTCCTACCCTTTTTTCAAGACGTGATTCCTGAAGATGGCTGCTGTGGACTTGGACACCATGTACAAAACATCCAGCAAGTATTCCTTGTGAGCTTTACCATACACTCACCCTCACTCCTTTGGACCCTGGCATTTAGAAGAAAACTCTAGTATTTATCTCGAAAATCCTGATAATTATTTTCTTGAAGTAACCTCCCCCTCTTGTTACTTGTTGTCTCTGTAAGTCAGTGTTGGCTCTTTAGAAATCTTAATTGCATGTAGTATTAATGCATCTGGGACCAGAACACAAAACAGGTGAATACATAGATACACTTATATACATACAGGTTCTAAAATAGAAAATATGCTTTGAATTAATCTATTAGATTCAACAGAAATAGAATAGAAATAATCCATTCTTAATAGCTGGAACTATCCAATTTTGACTAGAAGTCCTTGACTTGAATAAAGAAAAAAGATTCCAAGTTGTATCAACCATTTTCATACAATATATATACTAGTACAATATAGATCTGTGTGGAAATCATGCATTTTTTTAAGTAATGATTTTTTTCAGGCTCTAAAAATTGATTGAACGTGTAATTTTCCTGATTGTTTTATTATCTTTTTTTTTGTTGTTTATTTTTAATTCCCTCGTCTTACTCTTTATGGCAGACCTTACTTAAATAATTTTGTCAATACATATGTAAACTTCTACGAAAGAGCATATGAGTTTCAAAACAGATGTCAGCAGGTGCTGGTGAGGGTATCAGACATGGAGCTAGAAGGTAAGAGAGTGATGTGCGTTTCTACCCACTACATAGGCTAGCACCAGATTCACAGTCGATTTGGCAACATTCCTAGATACAAGTAGCTTAAAATGGAGGTGGCCAAGGGAAGTGCAGGTGTGGGAATTTTGTCAGGCGTTTATGAATTCACAAAAACTAGGAGGTACATCAGTGCATTCTGCTCGATTGTATGCCATCACCCTGGGGGCTACCGACGGCTACGTGGGGACAGCTTTTCTGGGACTGCATCACCCTAGGGGCTACTGGAGGCTACGTGGGGACAGCTTTCCAGGGACTGGGCCTGAGGCAGGGGCTGGGGCGAGGGGCCAGTAGAACTCACCGCAGCCGAGTATCGGCAGCACCGGTGGCGTTCCGTGGGGTGTCCCAGCGCCTTCGTGCCGAACGCACGGCTTTGCCTTCCCAGTAGGGAGTCACAGCGCTAAACCTTCCGGGTGCCTGACGGTGTGCGTGTTTCCCGCTCTGCCTTCCCATTCCGGCCAAAGGTGGAAAAGGCATTTTCATCTCCTTCCTCCTTCCTTCCTTTCACCCCGCCACCTTTTCCGCCAGTCTCTGCCAACCAAACTCATCTCTCCTAGGATGGCAACCGAATAAAAATGTGTGCCCACGACTAAAACCAATGGAGGCGAAAGCAAACACCGCATTAGGGAAGGCGCTGCCCGGCAGGACAAACCGGAGCAGGCACAGCTCCTCGCGGCCATTTGGTGTGAGAATCCG
>VZRQ01004232.1:75630-113410 GCA_013397975.1 Machaerirhynchus nigripectus | reverse complement strand
GTTGCATCTTTTTATTGTGATTTTTATTTATTGAGGTAAAGTGGGATAAGGGGCTTGTGCTCAGCCTGTGCACCGGTTTCCATACAGGAAAGGGACCCGCAAAGGCCCAGATGCACATGCGGAGCTCAGGGGTAACCTGAAGTGTTCAGGATGATTACAGGATCTTTAATACCGTTGGAATCCACCCACTGGTCAGGAAATAAAATCAACTGTATCATTTCTCCTTAATTAAATCAGAGGTTGCTATTTTAGAGCTGCAAGTATGCAGAGGCAGCATTTATCTGATAGAAATTTGGCACATGTTAAAATAAGCCTTTTGAATTAAAATATGCGTGCCCGTGTCCAGTGGGATGCGCACTGTGTCGCGTAGCTCCCTGGTAATAGTTTCTGCCTGGACTCACAGGCCTTGAAATATTTTTGCACTACTTTCTGGTGTGTGGATGAGTGGGTAGTGGGTATATTCCAAGTGGATGCAGGATGTTTACGGGGAAGTTTTTTTTTTTTGGGCCACCTATATGAAGTAGTGATTTATACTGGGGAAGTAAACTGCCTCTTCAGTGAGGTAAGGCAAGTTGAAAGGAAAAGTTCAAATATGTTTTAGTGCTTCCATATGAATATGCTATTTCCTGAAGGTTATCTTTTGGATATAGAGAAGATTGGGACCTTTAACTGGTGTGGGAGAGGAGTAGTGGACATGGATGCAGCACTCGCAGTAATAATGTTCTGTTGCATTTTGGCCTGATTTTGGTTTATGGCAGTGCTTTATGGCAGTGCATGATGTGACTTCCAAGATTCACAACGAAGATAAAATAGGTTGTCCTCACTTAATATTATGGATGTCTAAGTATGATTAATGATGGACACTTGCGTCAGGAGAGGCTGTTCATACATTTGACCTGTTACTCAGGTCCAAATTTTTTTGTATATTCTTGATTTTTCTTGCAGTAGTGCTAGAGGCTTTTCCCAGATTTTCAGAAATGTATGAAATTTCACGGAATGAGGAATATATATGAGATATGTATTACCTAGAAAAGAAATTCAGAGATTCACTTCTGCAGTAAGGAAAGCAGAACTTGTGCTGCTTTGCAAGGTGCCCGCACCACTAACACAAAGTGTTGGGGTAGGTGGTGGTAGATTGGGGTCCAGATATGGCATCGCTTTGGACCAGATAATGTGTGGTAATTTGCGGAAGAACAGGGGAGAAGCCAACCCATAGAAAGAGTTAGGGAAAATTCTACTAAGTTACTCTATAAAGGATTTCTGCATTCATCATCAATGCCAGCTGAGAGTTCCAACAGCCTTGTGAAAGTGGAGGCATGATGTACTAGAGGTCTAGAGGGGTGAACTATTGGCTGCATGTAACAACATAACTTTATACCCGGGTAATAAAACCAGTACAGAAGTTGTTACTGTACATGCATTTTTTTGTCTTTTGTTTTGTCAGCCTATGTCATGTGTTTAGCTGAAAGTGTGTATGCACATTTGGATTAACAACTAATGATCTTGTCTTGTGAAATGCAGTGTGTGGTGAACAACTCTTGGAGTCTTGGTATTGCATAGACTCAAGCTTCAATTTCTAAAAATATTTTAGGGAAACTTCTTTCATAATTGGGTTTATCTTAAGTACCTTAGACCGGTTGTTTTGGGGTCTTTTTGTCACTTTCATTACTTGCCCAGCATAGGCAATTGCTCAGTTACTAGGTTTGTTTTTTGTACGGGTTATTCACATGGTTATGAGACAGACAAAACCATTTTAAAATGAAGATATATTCATTGAAAATGGTGAGCATGAAAACCATCTGAACATGCTTAAAATCATCTGGTTTTTTTTAATATTGAATAGACACTTGCTGTCCCATTTCATCTCTTCCCCCTCATTTTTAGGAGGAAAATCACTAGTGCTGCTTAATTTTATTTTATGTAAATGTAAGCAAACATGTTTGGAATTTCTTTTTTTTTTCCGGAAATGCCAACTTCTCAGTCCCACTCTGTGAAGTATTATGGGTCTGAAAAACCTAAGTGCATTAAGGATTTTTAAGTATGAGACTGAGGAATACCCTTTTGCTTGTGAAGAGAATACTAGTGCAGTTGTGGCTGAGAATGTTCTTCAGACAAGCTGCAAGTGCAGAGTGAAAGGTATTTTCAGCCTTTCAAGGCACAAACAAGTGTATCTGTGCTAGATTGTTTTGTTACTACACTTGCTTAAAAATTAGATGTACACACATAATGCACAAATGTAGCAAACATAAAGAAAAAATTAATCTTTTGGTTCAGAGAAAAAGGTCTTTTTCCTTGTTAACTTGTGGAAGACACAGTACCTTCTTGGAAGCTTCGTTTCCTTCTAATTGTTGCTGTGTCACACTCGTACACATGAACACACACTGTGCTGGGTACACTCTTTTAATATGCTCGTGATATCTTTTTACTTCTCATGAAATCAAGGAGTTCAGAATCCGAAGTAATTTGTGGAAAACTTTTACTGTGTGCTAAGATTATTTTTAGTTATTAGTTTAAAAACAAACACTCTCTGGTTAAACAATAAAATGTCACTTTTAGGTACTTCTTTCGTACATCATTATTTGATTTTTTTTAAAACATATTAGAACAGGATGAAGTATTTTTTTGCAGTTGTAACTGTGGAAAGCCAGATTCCATAAATATGTGCTGAACTGTATTACATAGGAGTAGTTTCAGCTAGCACAAGTTGGCTGTAGTGTTTTGAGACACTTTGGAACAGTCTTCCACTAAATTGGGTTTTAATCTCCTGTATTTTTCAAGCTCTTCTGTATTTCATTACTGCTGAACACTTTGTAAAACCCTGTGATTGTTCTCCAGAGCTTACAGTTGTTAATATCCATCCACTGTTTGCTGTTAGCTGTAAAAACACAATGTTTTTATAATTAAGGGAGAAAAAGAAGGTGTTACAAAGTTTTATATTCGCCTATGTCAATGTGTTCTGCGTGCTTTTATTTTAAGCATATATGTATATATTCATTTTTAAGTAGTAAGAGCTATGTGCTGTCATACTTAGGTATATAATTTTTTTCCTGCCATCCATGTAAATTTTGCAAGGACTTGGAAAACAGCATTTGAGCCTGCGTGACAAGATTGTAGCCATAAACCTGGCTAGCCATAATCCTGGACATAGTCTGCCTGTAGACTCTCTACATTAATACTGTACACTATTTTCTCACTGGGAAATGCCGTGAGTGTCTAAGAAAATAATCTGCAAGCGCTGTGCTAGCTATGCCTATGTGTCTGTAAACCCTGGCCAGATGAAGTACTGGAGATGTGTGTGATGGTGCTACTTTTTTTTGCAGCATACTGGTTGGTATTGTGTCATGTGCAAAGCATGTGTTTCTAAGAGTTAGGTGCTTCTTAGGTTAAAGATAGTGGATGTGTCAGTGAAGAGACTTGCCTGGGTACAAGTCTCCTATTCTCTGTGCTTGAGCACAGAAAGTAGATGGATGATAAGCCATTTGAATTGGCATGAACAGCAGTCAATCTTATGCCAAAAGATGCTTTTGAACATAAGGTGAATATATGCAGTATTTCTTAAACCTGTGTCAGCAGAATTAGATGTTTACATACAGGACTTGGTGTATTCACAAAGATGGAGACTTTGTGTAGAGACATTGAAAAGGAAGTGGGTCTGTTAAGCCAACGATGGCAAACTCTTGTTTCATATAACTTCTTCAGCTGGAGAAACAAGCTTTCTTATTTTTCTTAAAACTTGTATTTTTATCAGTCTGCCCTACTCCTTCTGAACTCTTTCAAATAATTTTAGGTAATTGACACAGTAAATATTTTCTACTGTAAAATCAACAGATAATTAACCTACCTCTTAATAGCTATTGTAGCTAGATAGGTAAATAAAATTTAGCAAAAGCTGTTTCTAAGGAAATATAATTTCATTCTGGATGTACAACACCTTGATACATTCTTATGTACACAGGTACGTCCATATATAAGAATATCTTTTTTTGTGGGGCAGGAAAACACAAATCATCATTTAGATATCAGTGTGATAATGTGAAGAACATATACTTAGAAAATATTTAGGAACATTTATTTTTAGTGCACCACAAAAGGATATCTTGTGTGCAGTCATTAAAAAGGATATGTACTCTTGTTTTTACTACTCGATGAGCGATCTACACCCACCAAAGTTAATAGGAACTAGCTGAGGGTCTGAATAGTTAAAGAATTCAGACTACTTCAACTTTATTTACATGTCAAAGAGCCAAGTGACCCCTAATTTGTATGTTACACTGACAAACAATGTTAAATAAATGTAGAATGAAAAAATACATGCTTAGCAGAGAAATCTTTGGAGAATGGGCATTTGAGTGTGTGCTGCAAAATAAATAATAATTCTGCTCCTTTAGTTGCTTCAGATGAATTTTCTTGTTGTATGGAGGTAACAGTAATTTCATAGGGGAAAGCACTACCCTGCAATCTCTGCAAAACTAATCACAGAGAGGTGTGAATTAAAGTAAGGTAGATGTCTGATTAATGGTGATTAGCTTTGTTGCAGCAGTGGAATGCTATAAATACAGTATTTTTTCCCATCAGCTTCCTTAAACTGAATAGTAGCAGACTGAAGAAAATCTGATTTTGTACATGAATACAACTGTGTATTAACAGCTGTTACTGATGAAATTAAAGTTTTTCAGTATTCACCTTTTATTTGCTGTAATTATCAAACCTGTCAAGAACAAAGAGCAGGAAAGCAGGAGAAAACAGAGGAAGAATTAGCATCTAGGAAACGCTAGGAAGCCATACACATGGTGTTGGCCGCAAAGAAGGAAGAACGCCACAGGTTTTAAATGTTACTAACTCTGTGCAAAGAAGTTAGATGTGTTAAAAGTGGATGAGAGAAGTCCAAGAGATACCAATGTTTTAGAAGTTAAAAGTTTTGAAAGCTACTGGGAGAGTTCCAGGAATAGCACAAACATTTTTTTTCAGGCTAAAATAAAGTTTAAACGTGAAATGTTCTGAAAGCACATTTTTCCCTCAGTAAGTAGTGCTGAGACTAAACTGAAGTGTGATTGTCTACAGATTTTTGTCCTTTGTAAGTTTTCAAAGGACAAATGGCATGGAATAATCAAGCTGCCTGATTTGTGCACTCTACTTAGCATTTATCAGTAGTGAAGAGTTTTATCCCAGAACCCTGATGCAGATGCGGTTGCCAACAGGAAAGTACTGTTGTTGATTTCATTCTGTGTTTGAGAAGGTGGTGTGGCTATTCCAGAAACAAAAAATAAATCCCACCAAACAAGATTCCTCCTTTGTCAATCCATTAAGGTAGAATCATCTGACAAACTAATGTAATGAATTGTATGATTTAGGTGAGCCCCACTGTGGTGGTTCAGTTCATCTTCCTGTGGAAAGCAGGTGGTGTGCAATATGTATATTACTTGAATAAGCAACAGAACATTAGAAAGTTTATGAAAGTGGAAGCACCCAGTGATTCAGTAAGTTGAAGAGATAAGGGCTGTATCACTATTGCCTCAGCACAGCTGATCTGTGTGTTGACAGCTTCATCTGGGAGCTGTGCTGTTCATAGTTTAGATTGACCTGTGTGTGGAAGAATCATCTGCTGGAATGAGTGAGACTAGGTAGTTTTGGCTAGTGCCAGAGTCTGAGTCTGTTTTTGCCTCAGAGTACATGGGTAAGATTTCTACCCAAGGCCCCGTTCTCACTGATAATGTATTTTATTTTGTATCTAGGAGAATGCCATTGTGGTCCTTGTTGAAGTACTTTGATGCTCAGTCCCAGCTGTCGAAAGTCTGTTGAAGGGGCATTTGCTTTTCCCAAAGGAAATCATGGAAAGGGCAGTTAAAACTTGAAATGTTATATTTCTCCCCTCTACTCCCTTTCTTCTCTAAAGAGATGAGTGCAGTTAGATCCTTAAGTCTTTTGAAGTTAACGGAAAAATACAGCTCAAATCTTGGTAAGTGTCACCAAGTGTGGGTCCGAAGAGTGTTTGCCCAGATGGGGTTAGCCACCTTTAAGTTAAATCCAAGGTAAGAGCACAGGTTTCTGTTCTGTAGGAGCTTGGTGTATCTGGATGTGAAAGAAAGTCAACCTATTAGAGATCTTTGAGTAAACAGGAATCAAAGTAGAAATTACCCGTTTAGTTATGATATAGCCATGAAATCAACCCAAAGAGATCAGATTCTTGATTATACTTTCATAAGCTAAGGTATAATGTAGTGAACATGTTTTAGGTACACTTTGAAATTATCCATTAGGAAAAAAATATTTTAATTATAATAGTATTTATTTTTATGGCAGAGAATATGCATTAATATCTAGTTTGTTAATGTGTTTGTCACTGTACCTGAGCTATATGCTCACTGGACACTAGCATAAGCTTTTTTGGTCCTTGGCTAATTCATTGCTTTAATAATAATCTTTGTCAAGAATCCTTGTACTGAATGAGACTATTTCTGTTAAGAAAAAGTTAAGAAGTTAAGAAAACTTGCTTTTATTAACTTAAAAAAAAAACCCTTTTATTAACTGCAAGTTAAGAAAACTTGCTTTTATTTCCTTGTTCTATAAACCCATCACAGGAGAGTTTTTAACTCCTAAGTCTTCAATGTTAATGTTAATTATCTTCCTTATATTAGAGAAGTTGAAAAAGAATGCTGAAAGGTATTCCAGCCCACATTTCTGGGTGAACAGCATCATCCAGAAAGTCAAACAGAAGGCCTCTGTAGCAACTAGCTGCTAACTGCAGGTACTGCTGGCTTAGAAGGCCAGAAAAATGCAAAATACATGGAAGTTGGAAAAGATGCCATCATTCTTTATGCTTTTGGGAACTGACCAGGCTTGGGAAACTGATGATCAAGTATGGAACTTATATTTTGCTCTGGTAATGGATTTACGAAGCATTGTAAGTGCCACTTAGTCTCATAGACCAGAGCGGTAAAAGCAATTGAAATTAAATGCTGGAAAATAAAGGCATCTTTCATGTATCTTGAATAGTCTTACACAGCCATCCAGTTACTTGGAGGATCTGATGCTTGCCTTTTTGAAGTGTGCTGTCTAGATGGTGTTGAAATGTTGGTAGTTAAAACCTTTCAAAGATGGTTTGCAGAAAAGGAACAATAAAACAAACAAACCCAAAGTACTCCTTTGTAAAATTCGCTTTAACTCATTTGATCTTTTAGGAGGGAAAACAATGATTCTTACAATACTTCTCACTTGCATTTCTGTTTGATTGTTTGTTTTTAAAAAGAAAATAATAGTAGCCTGGAAACAGATGCTGTATAGTTATGCTGGGGAGAAAAGGTCAAAGAATAAAGGACGTGTTCCTACACCTATATTTGAATAACTGGTTAAATTCTCTTTTCCTTCTTTTAATTTCTTGTTTGTGGGTTGATGGAACCTGATGCTTTGAAGTATTTTTGTATGCAGCAACAATCTTCATGCCACTTGAAACTCTCCTGTTCCTGCAACTGCCTATTTTTTTGAGGGGTGGTTATGATGTATGCACCTGGTCATCATTAACAGTGACAGGATTAGTGGCTTATCTCAGAGTGCAGGCCACCAAACAGCTGTCTGGCTGACTTGGCCCATTATTAAAAGAGAGATTTAGAGATCAAAATCTGTTTATCTCATTTACTCTTCCCCTAATACATTAAGTTGTCTTCTAAGTGATTTTTTTGTGGGGAGGTTTGATCTGGGAAGTTACTGGTGTTGCATGTCATGGCAAAGGATTTAGTATAAAACCCCATGACAAACACTTGGGAAACTTTTTTTAATTCCCCAGGTAGGGGAAACCTCTTTGGCAATGTTAAAACTCAAGACAAATCTCAGGCTGTAATTTAGTCTTTAGATCATGGAACAGATATTCTTTAAATACTTGTTGAAACATATGGAAGATACAGAGGTGTTCATTACAGAGTCAGCAAGGCTTCACAGAGGACTAACTGCCTGACTAATCTTATGGCCTTCTATGATGGAGTAACTGTATCAGTGGAAAAAGGAAGAGGCAGAGATGTCACCTATCTAGGCTTCTGTAAGGCCTTTGATATGGTATCCCCACCCAACATTCTTCCTGTTGAATTGGAGTGAAGGAGGTTTGATGGGATAGACTCTTCCATGAATAAGGAATTGACGTGATGGCTGCATCCAGGAAGTTCTGGTCAATGGTTTAATGTCCAAGTGGAAACAGTAATGAGTGGTGTCCCTCAAGGAATAATAGTTTAATACCTTCATTATGACATAAGCAGTGGGAATTTGCACCCTCAGCAGATTTCCAGGTGATACTAGTCTGAGAGGTGCAGTTGGTACCTTTGACGGGAGGGAAGCGGGCCTATTGGAACCTCACAAGGTTCAACAGGGCCAAGTCCAAGGTCCTAGGTGTGTTGCTGCATGTGGGTTGGGACAACCCTTGACACCAGCACAGCGTGGGGGATGAATGGATTGAGAGTAGCCCTGTGCAGGAAGACTTAGGGGTGCTGGTGAATGAAAAGTTGGACTTGAGACAGCAGTGTGCACTTAGAGCCTGGAAAGCCAGGGTTGCATCAGAAGTCTGGCAGAGGGGTCAAGGGAAGTGATTCTTGTCTGGTGGCACATGGAATACTGCATCTGTTGCTGTGGTCCTCAACACAAGAAGGACATGGACCTTGCAGAGCGAAAAGAGCTCAGAAAAGAGCCACAAGAATGGTCAGAGGGATGAAGCACCTCTCCTATGAAGAGAGGCTGAGTTAATGTGGGTTTTTCAGCCAGGAGAAAAAGAAGATGCCAGAGAGACCTTGGAGCAGCCTTTCAGTATACAAGGAGTGTATATAAGAAAGCCATATATAGGAAAGCCACTTTTTACGTGGGTCTGTCAGTAAGAGGATAAGGAGCAATGGTTTTGAAGTGAAAGTGAGTAGATTTGGATTGGACTCACAGAAGAAATCTTTTACAGGGAGGCAGGTGAGACACTGGAACAGTCTGCCCAGAGAAGCTGTGGATGCCCTATCCTTAGAAGTGTACAAGGCCAGGCTGGAGGGGTCTTGGAGCAACCTGGTGTAGTGGGTGGCATAGATGATTTTTGAAGGTGCTTTCCAACCCAAACTGCTCTGTGATGCTATGATTGGACTGCTTTGGTAATAAGTAATTTCCTGGAGTTAAAACTGTTGTTCATCTTCCTAACTTGATAACTGTAAGAAAAATGCTTTATACATGGGGGTTTTTTTTCCCCCTCTGAAAACACAAAACGCACCTAAACATACTTCTGTTTTTCTTAGTAAGAAGAGCATATTGAGAAGAAATAACATGAATTATTTTGGTACTACATTCAGTTTCCTCTGTGTCTCTGTTTATCTCAGCATTGAATTGGTAAATAAAGGAGATAATAAACATTTACTCTGACTGCTGCAAAGATGGATTTCATTTAGGTGACTGTCTCTCCTGGCTTAGCAACTTATTTCATAGAAAGGCAGAATGGACAATTTAGGCGTAAATTTGCTTCCATCTAAACACAGAACTGGGTATTTTCTACAAATGGAACAAAGATTCATTGGAATGACTGTATTTCATTAGATTCACTAACAGCGTGCTTCATAGAATCACAGAGTGGTTTGAGTGGGAAAGGACCTTAAAGTTCCAGCCCACCTGCTACGGGCAGGGACCTTGCACTAGACCAGGTTGCTCAGCGCCCCATGCAGCCTGGCCTTGAACAGTGCCAGGGATGGATCATTCACTGATTTTCCAGGCAACCTGTACCAATGCCCCACCACCCCCACAGTTAACCTCAGTAAAATGGCTTGTCTTGCAATCCTTTAAGCTTGGATTTTAATACCGTTGGTGTTCATAGAAATCTGGAAACATTCTCTGCCCAGAACAATTTTTGTTCTCTTGGGGTTTATTTACTTAATTGCATTCATCCTTGCCTCTTACCTGCAAGACAAGATACTAGTGAATTTGGATTCACTGTGATTTTGTTGTCTGTTTGGCTCCACAATGCAATAACAAACTGTATTAATTATTAGATTTAATTAGGGTTAAGAACTGTACTCATGGTAAACTCTGAAGATTTTAGCCTTTGGACTAAAACTAGATGAACAATGTGAGCAGAATTTGCTAATAGCTTAATTGTGGCTGTGTTCCCTACACAAGATGCAAAACTCTGATTCTGAACAGTGACGTTGGTATGTATGCCTTTAAATTGTTTTCGTGGAGAAATTTATGACACTAACATTCTCTGGGTAATGACATTCTTGTGCTTGGTTTTTGGTGTTTGTTTGTTTTGTTTTGTAAATTTACAACCACTTTCATTTTATTAGTGCAGTTTTCATTTGGTTATTCTCAGAAAATACTTGGTCTGAATGTTTTGATTTACAGACTGTTTTGATCTACAGTTTCACGTAGTAAAGTGAGAAGGATAAATTTAAATATTTACATTGCATTTTTTGTCTATGGAGATTTCCCATTAAATAATATAAAACCAGTAAAGCAGGAGGAGATAGTCTTTTTGTTGTTTAAAATGAAAGAATATGGTGGGATTTTTTTAACTGGTAATTATGTAAAGTTACTGTATATGACTGTATGACTTGTCATGCTTCTAGGACATAGTCTTTTGTTAGAATAGCTTAAAAAAGAGGGACAAAACTATCATGAAAAAAATTTGTAATGCTTTTGCTTTATGTTTTAGTTATTTCTATTTTCAAAGAGTGACAGTATTTTCTGGAATAATCTATAGCTGGAGAAACATGTCATCACCTTCTGTGTCTGTTTGTTTTGTCTTGTTTACATGATACCAAGCTACTTTTGCTTAGTGACATGGAATTTTCTAATACCTTCCATTTCTTTGCAAGTTTTGTTTTTTATGTGGTCAGAGGATCAAAACTATGGGGAAGTAGTCAAAACAGAGCCATAAGCAAGACAAATATTTTTTTGTTGATTGAATATAACTGTCTTATTTAAAACAGTATTTCAGCCTACCAATCGAGACTGTAGTTTAGGTATAGTGACATTAATTGTATATGTCACTGTGCTTAATAACTCAGGCTTGTTTGTAGGTTTGGAAAGCTTTCTTTTTGTGGGTATTTTTGATGGGGTTTTCTTTTTTGTGTGTGTGTGTCTTTTGAAAGGGTGGTATGTGGTTTTTTGAACCAGAATACATGGTTGCACAAAATACCAGCAACCTGTCTGATAAGCTCTTTCTTTATTTATTGTGGAATTCATTTTCTGGTATTAGATAAAGCATAAGAAGTAACATAACTGCACTACTCATTTTTTTAAGTTCATCATAATCATGAACATTACATTACATTGATTATCAACTTGGAGGACAGAAAGAAAATACTCCAGTATCATGGTGCTCAGTCTGAATGGTTCCATAGTTCAATTCTAACTTTGTAACTGTAGAGTGGATTTTATGATCCTTTAATTGTTTTTGTAGCTGGTTTTTGACTTCTTTCCAACTCAAGGTCAGTACTGAAGTACAAATCATGAGAATTGAATAGTGATGTGTATATTCTTTTTTTTATGACCAGTATATAAGTACCGCTAGTTGAAATACCACTGTTGAGGTGTGTTCAAGGAGTGTAACAGCCTACTGAGCCGTGATACTAAATTATTCATGTTTAGATGACTGCTGTAACTTAAATGCTTTTCTAAATAATTGCTTTTTAGGGTGGGTTTAGTCATTGTTTGACAAGTTTATATTTAGCAGCATTTGGATGCACAATGTTTGCCTCCTTATGTTTTACAGGTTAGTCTAATGTACTTTGCAGCATCATATCATAGTCATTGTTTACCAGTTCATAGCTTCTGCATCACCTACAAGTACTGTCAGTAATAATTTCATGGTTTTATTTTATCTTATGGGTGAAGATTTTTAAGGGTTTTTTAAGTCTTAATATTGTTGGGGTTCTGTTTGGAAGACAGTTGTTTGTTGAGGACTTTTGCCTGTGTAGTTTACTACTTAACTATTTAAACAACTGTTATTTAATGCATGCTGTGTTGGTTTGTTGTACGATCAGTTGCTTAGCAGATGCCTAGTTCTTCAAAACCACTGACTTTGTACAGCATACCATCTGAATATTGTAACTCCATAGGTCTTGGTATGCAATCTCTTTCCCTCACCCTCACTGTTTTTCACTCTTTGGGGTTTTTTGGGTGACAGTTCAAGAGTTTTAAGTCAGTATGTATTCCTCGCCAGTCCTTCTAAAACATTTGGACCCTCTGACTGACATTCTAACTTGAATGAATCCTGTGTTTTGTTTGTCTTCAGTGGGTACTCTTTCATTGTCGTTGCAAATGTGATCTGTGCTTCCCTAAAAATAAGCAAAGAAAGAAAATTGAAAATTGTGTGGGTCATTTTCTATGTTAATGAATTTTAAGTATTCTACAGCAACAGTTTTGTGAGGAACCAGTGTGGTCTGTCATTAAAAAAAACCAAACAGTGAGGTCTTCCGTGGAGCCCCAGAGGTCATAATCTGACTTTTTCTTTTAAAAAAGGTTGAGATTTCCCATGTTTTTGGCTTACCTATTTAACCTGTTACCTTTAACCTCTTCTCTTAGCCAGGCTGGTTTTACTGTTTTTCATTTTTGTTTTTTCTTTGTATAAGTGTGACTGTCTAGGCTACTTCATAAAATGTTCTGAAATGACTCCCAGTTGTTCCTGTTTTAAATCTAAATCCCGTTATTTACACTTCTACTTCTGTCAGGTTTTTTGCTCTCATGAACACAATGTGCTTGTAACATGCGTCTACTACTGGTGTTGAACTTCTTTGGTTTACACATAGCAAATGGTATACAGTCGTAATCATACAGTTACTTTTGACTGTGGTTCTGACATGCTCCTTTTCTTAAGAGGTATTTCTGTATGGTGCTTTTCTGATTTAGGAATCACAAACTTTAAACTTGCAGAAATACTAAAGTAATTTGCTTGAGACCTTTAGCATCAGTTACATGGCCTTAGGAGATAGTACTTTTCCCTTTTCATGAAAGTGTTAGAGGAGCCCCACTTGCTTGTCTGTCACATTAGCTGTGACTGTCATCTGCTATGGCATCAGCTTTTGTTTCAAATTTTCCTTATTAGAATTTAAACCAAAAATATAAAGATCGCTGGCTGAAGTATAAAATAAAGCCAACCACTGAACTTCAACTTGCATAAATCTTTTCTCTAGTTACACCTCTTTCTTAAAATCTGTATCAGTAGTTCTGTGGGTTTATCACCTGTCTAGAATGTTTGTACAAACAGTTCAACCTCTCCATTTTATTTGATTATTCATTTAATTTTAATCCTTCTTTGATTTTTCTGCCTAATAAGTGCACTCCCCTTCCAGTCCTCCCCTTCACTTTCAGCCGTGCAAGGATACTCTGACCTTTCTGGCCAACTTGCCTTTCAGAATGCTTTACTTCCTCTTCTAACAGTGAAAATTGCCCAAATTCTGCAACTTCCATCTTCCAGTGACTAATCCCCAGCACAGAACTCTGTTGAGTATTCTTTGCCTGTCCAGGAGTTCACCCCCAGGTTTTTCTGTTTTCTTCTGGTATAGCACAGAAATGTCTAAACTGGGTGCAGGATGATAAATGTTGGGTGTTTAGGTATTTATGATTTAGAAGACTCAGAATAATTATAGTCTGATGGAGTGTAGTTCAGGCACATGTACCATATTGCTGTCATTATTTCTATTAGTGTTGAGCAATCCCTTTGAGTAACGACATAACAATCTCAGCCGTCTGTGCCTATACCTCAGGGTACCTGCAGGCTTCTGTGTACTGCAGGCACAGTGGTCATGGCTCATCCACCTTGGGAGCACTGTATAACTTTACAGACTACACACCAGTGTTTTTGTGTAAGGGTCAATTCTTGGTGAATGCTGGTAGCAGCTGCTTAGCTCTTGTGTGAAACATGAAAACAGCTTTAGGTTGCACCTTGAGGAACACTTGTTCTAGAGGCCTGCTGTAAGGAGTTCTGCATCTTCTGCAGAGGAATTGGATTTATCCTTAGAAAGTGAGTGCATCTTGTTATCAAGGAAGAACTGGATGTTGCAGGACTTAACTGCAGTTGGAATAGTCTGAGATGCTTAAGGGGACTTTCTTCTGCTTACCCTCATCTAGGTATCAGACTTTCATGAATAAATCTTACAAAAATGAGAATTTGAGGCCTGTAGGACCACTGCTTACCTGTGGACCTGTTTTCTTGTGTACCTGTGGAGCCCAGAAAGTTTTTACATAATTTTCAGATGAGCGTTAACACAGCTGAAGCACAGTTTGGGCTTGACACTGTACTGACGCAGATACAGCCTGAACACTCTGGGGAAAACGTTTCCTTATCTAGCAGAGAGAGCACTTAGCCTTCTTGTCCTTCTGCCTGGTGGGCTGTGAGTTTGAGGTTAAGCTTGCCAGTACAAGAGAGGCCGGTGAGGAACTTCTTGAGGGATTCAAGCAAGGAGTGCTTGGTAATGAAAGGACTTGAATACTCTGCTGTAAGGAAATGCTAAGGGAGCTAGGACTGTTCAGCCAGAAGTGAAGACTCGGGGAGGGATCTTACCGATTTATGTAAGTACCCAAAGGGAAGGTACAGAGAGGACAGAGCTAGGCTGTTTTCAGTGATGCCCAATGATGGGGCAAGAGGCAATGGGCAGAGGCGGAAACACAAGCGATTCTGAACATCAGGAAGCACTTTTTCACTGTGAGGACGACTGAGCATTGGCACCAGTTGCCATGGGCAGTTGTAGCATATCCCGTCTGAAGAGATGTTAAACAAACATCTATGCATGGTCCTGGGCAGCTTGTTGTGGCCCTGCTTGAGATCCCTTTTGACCTCAACGAATTTGTGATTCTGTGAAATACAGTGACTATGCTGCAGCATCATCTTGCAGATACGGATCAGCTGAGTCAACAGTTTGCCCTGACCTTTAATCATAAAATGTGAGGGAAATCCTATGGGATTTACATTTCATTTTGCTACACTTGCTTAGCAGTGCTTATAGGTGTACAAGGAATCGTTTTATAGGTAGTCCTGGATGTGACCTGTGACCAGTTGCGTAAGGGGAAATCAGTGAAAATGTTAGTTTTGCAGTTCAGAAGTCTTCCAGTGGCAGTATGCCAGCACGCTTTTCCTGGAGCAGCCACCTTTGCGGCTTAAGTCTGTCTGGGAAGCCAGCAGGGTAGCTCATTACCCTGAGCTGTGGGCTGATACAGGCCTCTTTCAGCTGGTTTTTGAATAGCTACAGGACTGATACAGGTTGTAGCTTCAAGCAGCTGATCGTAGGCTGAGGGGCCTCTGGGCCTGATCCAGTGTCACTGCTCCTGGTAATGTAAGATCATTATGCATCATTATGTAGGGTAGTTGTGGATTTAGGGGTTTGACACATTATTATAAACTAAGTAGACACAGCAGGATTGAAACCCTCCAACTTGGATTCACACACATTGGCAGTGTCTTGACACCACATGTGAACTAGGTGCATGATGCTAACTGTGCATGTAAGCCCAGGTCAGTACCAAAACATCCTGGTAAGTGGCACATGAATGTGATCGCAAACTCAGTTGTTTTCGTGGTACTCAATAAGATGCTCTGTCTGCTGTCAGCAAATTCCTTTTGCACAAGACAAATTATTTCTAGATAAAGTATCAGAAGGAAAAATAGTTTCTTCTACCCTCACAGTACTTTCCACTGGTAGAAGTGTGCTGCAAAGTCAGAAGATTATTTGCAAAGATGAGTGTTAATTCTCAGTGTGTACATTCATGAAAGAAAGAAATTGATTAGATTTGTGATTCTCTGCAAAGGTACTGTGCACCAAATAGATGTAATCTAAAATACATGTAACTAACTTTTTAAAATAACCAGTCTGTCCAGTCGAGGTTGACAAGATTGGGAGTAAGGAAGAAGTGTATGTACACCCAGTCTGTAGCCCTGCCATGCTCAGGCCAGATACTGGAGTAGCAGAGCAACCAGCACCTGTCTTGGCTCTTGGCAGAGCTTTACTGTCTAAGCTGACAGGACTTTTGTATGTGGATGCCTGCTAGAGGGCCTGGTGGCTTCCCTTAGGGGATTTGTGGGAATGGTGGGGCAGGATAGAGGCTTATATGCAGAGAGGCGCCCACTTCTAAAGCAACAGTCTTCTCCCACGTCCTTACTGCTTTCCTTAAGAACACCTTTCCTAGCTAATGTTTGAAGATAAGCCTGTACCCTGCAGTTGAGTGATGTGGTACATCACATCTCCAGTGTCCCATCCACAGTACCTTAAAGCATCTGCTGTCTTGATGTCCACTGATGACTGTGATACCTGGGACAGTGAAGCGTGAGGGAGGCTGTGAAGCAGACCTTAGCTCTGTCTGCCTTGGCTGTGCTGCAGGCAAAAATGGAGATATTGGCATGGTCTTATGGTAAAACATCTCATGCAGTGCAATTAAAGGGACATGGAACACTTGTCAGGCTGCACTGGAGCAGGAACCTTGGCCCATCCATAGATCTCGGTTTTAAAGACTAGTGCTCAGTTGTTCCTATGGAAACTAGGCAGTGAAATCCTTGAAGAGGGCTGGACCTTAGCAAATGAGTATGTACTTGTGCTTGATGCTTTGCTGTTACTTTCTAAAAATGTTACTTTCAATGTTATTTTCTAGAAATGGACTCCTGGGTTTATTTTCCTCGTCATGACACTGTGTAGTGTTGGGGTTTTGTTTGTTTGGTGTTGGATTTTGGTTGTCTTTGGAGCTCTCAGCCTGTAGAATTTCTTTGCATCTTAACCTGTAAAATGAAATTATGGCAAGTTGTTTTCCACATTCTGCTGAGATTATTCCAATAATGAGTCAGATGTTTGTGGATATATTCTTTTCTTTTCTTTCCTTGGGAACACCAACAAATGAAAGAAAGGCAAAAGCAGTCTGAATTCTGGATTATCTTTTTCTCTGTCTTTCTTAACAGCCTGCTTTAAGTGTACAAAAGCCTTTGCTTCCCACAAAGATTTGTCTTTTGGTCTTACCCACCCCTCCCGTGAGAATAAGGTATGTTTAAAAAAAAGGCCAACAAAACTGAAAAGAAGAAGAAAAAAAAGAACACATCCTCACAAAAAACAAACCCCAGAAAACAAAACAAACCCACCCCCTTCCATGGAGGTATCTTGAAATATCTCAGGTTTGCAATTGTAAATGAACTGTAAATGAAATTTACAGTCTTTCAAATGTAAATGAATTGTGGATGAAAAATAAACCTTTCTGCCATTCTCCCTTTGGACTCAGTTGCGTTATTAATGAATCCCCTTTCACAGAGAGGGGGAAAATGATTCTCTGATGAAGTTTCCTTGAAGCAGAAAACCTCCCTGAACAACTCACAATGCAAATTCTGAGGTTTATTGCTTTCATAGTAATCTTCGTATCAATTTCAGGCAGCCCTTTTAAGTCCATCAGCAAGCAAGGTAGATTATTTTTTGTGATTCTGTGTTGTGACATAAAAGTCACCTAGGAGTATTTCCTCTTTTTCTTAAGTTAATGGTATCTCTGTAATGAAGTATCTTGAGCTGCCTGCCCTTCCCAGTAATCTCTTTGTAATTACAGTGTTACGAATTACATTTCAGAATGATGCTGCAAATGACACCAGGGTTTATTCATGGATCAATTAATGAATCCATACCATAATTTCTCAAACAAAATCATGATTCAGACTGATCTAGGGTTGGGTTTGGTTGGGTTTTTTCTTTACAGTTACTTTGTAGTGCTTCTGACACTGTAAATTACCAGGGAACGACAGCACGTTGCCAACTTGGCTGGTTTTTTGTGATCCACTTAAAATAATTATTACAGTTTGGATCATGCTGCATGATTCTTTCCTAAATGATAAGGCTTTAACTCAGGGCTTCATGGATCATTATCTTGCCTTCATGCAATAGCTCTTCTATTTGGAAAAGTGTCATGCTAAAACTGAATTTTCAAGTAGGGAAAGTAGAAAGGCAGTAGTTGCTACTTTCATAGGTGATGCTGTTTCCCCCTCTATCACATCACCCAGTTTATACACTGAGATGGAAAAGAGACTGAGGTAGCAGTGCTATTAAGGAAGCAGATTTTAGTTTACATTGGACTGGAAATACTTGCCTAGGAGTAATAAGATTTTCATGTGTCGGCCAATATTGCCTAAATGTCTGAACTAAACTTCACATTTAAATATCTTGGGAACATCTTGTTACAATTCCATAAAAAGTGACTATTAATAGAAGTTCCTTTTCGTTCTTTCTATCGTGTACAATCAGGTACTTGTGTTTTTGATGGCACCAGTCGTTCATTTTTTTCTGAAAAACCTAACAGTGAAATGTATTTTAATGTTCTCTTTTACTTGGTCTAAACATACTGGTATTTGGAAGTAATTTTGGCTAATATTTTTGAATGTGTACATGAAAGGTCCTGTCGCTCCTCTAAACATCTGTCTAAGGGCACTGAAATTCAATAATTTATTTGCTGTACATCTAGTTTCTTTAGTTACTGGTTTCTCACACTGCAACTTTTGGCATGCTTGGACACCTGATTGTGTGTGTTCATCATCCTATACCATGGAGGTGAAGAATCTTA
Source organism: Machaerirhynchus nigripectus (assembly GCA_013397975.1). Taxonomy (NCBI): domain Eukaryota; kingdom Metazoa; phylum Chordata; class Aves; order Passeriformes; family Dicruridae; genus Machaerirhynchus; species Machaerirhynchus nigripectus. Next base: position 94,891 of record VZRQ01004232.1, on the reverse strand, counting down.
TTAGAGAGATTGCAGGATTCCTGGAGAGAACTGTGACCTCTGGTAGTGAGCACTGAGGTACTTACTAGCCCTTTGACCTGGTTTAGAAGTCCTGAGAGAATAGGGTGAATGAGTAAGCATGTGTGTAAATAGGTAGAACTGGCAGGATCAGAAGCTGAGACTAACTTTTGATCAAGGGTGAGAACGTGACCACTTTCCTTCCTTCATCTAATGATGCATCATAATTTTCAACACATGGATGCATGATACATAGCAGTGAGCAAGTTATCTTTCTTGAGAGGTTGAAACTGGGAGTTTGAATTGATTTGGCCAAACAAGAGAAGGTAATTAAAGTTCTTCTGTGTACTATATGACTAAGCTAAGCAGAAAGCTGTTTGAAATAGAAGGGGTTATTTTCTCCTGTAGTTGAACTTTGAAGCAGAGAAAATGTCCTCACACTTTATGCCAGGCTTGCTCTGGTAGACTGACTCCTCGGGTGAGCCCCTCTAGAGTCTAGGGCTTTTGCCATGCTGCAAAGCCTGGGAGGTAAGGAACTCTGGAAGTGTAAGTACAGTGCCAAGATGAAACATAAAAAATAGTAATTAACAAAATGGCAACATCAAAGTACTTACTAATAAATTCTTTACATTGTCTTTGGTTTTATTAAGCAAGAATAAATAAGTAGGAGATTCGTGAGAACAACGGTAGGTACTTGTTGCTTCTGTTGTGTATAGCAGTGATATTGACAGTTATTTATATGACTTATGGGTTTTTGGATCCTTACTGGTAAATACTGAATAACTTTTTAAGACATAGAAGAGCTTATACTATATGGACAGACTTGTATTACTGCAGGCAGACTTCTGCTGAACTGAACAACATCCTCACGTTAATCAGTGCATGTACTCTGATTGGACACATCAAGATCATTGTTAAGTTTCGTGAACTAAACCTGCTGTCACCAGAGTCGCTTTAGCAAGTGGAGCAAAGTTGTACTTCAGAGAAATCAAGGATGTTCCAGATTGATTCTTGTTCATACACTGCTGTCTTTTTGGATGGTACAAGCACAAATGTTGTAAGAGGGAATAGCTACCTAGCACTGCAGATTTTCAAAATGCTTGCTCACCCACTAGCTAATCAGTCACTCTGCCACCTCTATATAGTCAATAATTATTATCCCTGTGATTATAGGTGGGGGAGTGCAGACAAAGACTATTTCTAAGTTAGCAAATACTGTGAATGAGAGTGGGTCTGTGGGGCAAAACAGTAGGTGCAGAGAACCCAATGTCCATGGTCAAGGGTTTGGTTTTTTTTTTGCTTTAACCAGGTCTAATCTGATCCTAGTGACTAAATGCCTATTTGTAGTTAGAATGCACGAATTGTGGTCCTTAACTTCAATTTTTACTGGTTTCATTCTAAAGAAATCAGTGTTCTCACTCAGGGATACTTTGATAGCAGTGGGAAAGAGCACAGTCAGCAAAAGGGGTTGAGGACGTTTAAGCTAGGGTCAGGAGAACACTTTTGAGGGACACTCTGGCAAATGGCTTCGCGTGGGAGCTTTACTATATTTACCAGGTTAGTTGTTTAGCCTGGAGAAAAAGAGGCTCAGGGGTTCTCTACAACTACCCAAAAGTGGGTTTAACAAGATGGGGATTGATCTCGCAAATAACAAGTGACAGGACAAGAGGAAATGGCCTCAAGTTGTGCTGGAGGAGATTTCGATTGGGTATGAGGAAAAATTTCCTTATGGGAAGGGTTGTCAAACATTAGAACAGGATGCTCAGGGAAGCGATAAAGTCAGCATCCTTGGAGGGTGCTTAGGAATGTGGTTTAGTGGTGAACCCAGTGATGTTAGGTCAGTGCTTGGACTTGATCTTCAAGGTCTCTTGCAACCTAAATGGTTTCTATACTTCTGTGATTTTCAGAGCTGCTAATGGCACTTCAACTGGAGAACAGATTTGTGTTTGCAGAGCATCTCCAAACAGCATTTTATATACATGAAAAAAAAACTGGTCTTAGCAGTTGGCTGCTAATCTGCATAGAAGTGATGGAACTTGCATTTTACCTCAGGAGTTTTCCTTTCCCTGTAACTGCTGAGAGGTAATGAAGTAATAATTCTTTGAAGTAGGTTGATTTATGTTGAGAAACATCTTCTGATCAAGTCTGATTTTCATGAGGAACATGAGCTACTTTCTCTCTCTTTCTGTGTTTCCATGCTAGTAGTAATTAGTCCATTATGTGAAAAAATTTGGATTAAGTTGTCCTCTTTATGGTCTTTTTTATTTTAAATGGTCTGAATCATTAATGACATTTCACTCCCCCTTTGCTTTCCTTTCGACATTGAACCCTGCAGTAAGTTTAAATTGCAGCATAAGTAATTGATCAGAGAAGTGTTTATTCTTCGATTAGGCAGTGTCTTTGTTACCATCTAAATTACCAGTCTTTTGTTTGATTTGACTTTTTGTTTCAGTTAATGGTAACAGCTACTGTCAGTTCATACCAATATTCTTCAACAGAAGCATCAGAAAAACAGATGTTGTTTTTGATCTTAAAAATAAGGAATTGACAGTATTCAGGCTGTCTTTTTGTCAGGAAAAAAGAGATAGCTGTCCTTCTGCCTGTGTTTGCATGTTCAAGTATATTCATGCAACCTTTAAAATCATTTTGACCTATAGAGTTTATGTAGCTGCACAACAGTGCCCTTGGAATGAGAGGTTTGATGCTGGCTTTCCCATGTGTCAGTTTTATGTCTACAAAATTACTCCATAGGGAACATTTTCATTCTTTAAAGTGAGCTAGATGCCTTTGACTTGACGGACAATTATCTTTTACACATTCCTCAGAAGATTTTTGGCGGCTACCAGTGAAAGTGAAAAAGAAAAATTTAATTTAATAAAGAGACAGGAAGCTTCTGATCAGGTGGTTGATAGAGTATGTTTGAAGTCTTGGGGAAGTATGTGTCAGAAATTATCGTACACTAAATAGGAAAAATGAATCTTAGTCCATCAGTTGCATTTTTAAGGGAGCAACCCATAATCTTACAGGAGTCAAATACTGCTTGGTTTCGTGGTACTGAAAGCAAGAGTTTTGACCCTATGTAGACTACAGTTCACCATCATGGACCTTGTACTGTTATTGGTAAGAAGAAAAATTGTTGTTTCTTAAATAAAATAAAAATGAGAAAGCACAATATGTAAAAAAACTCATTAGGCAGTATTGGATTTGGAGCTAGATAGTCTGCTAGCTGAGTTTATGGGACATGGAAATACAAAACATTAATGTCCAACTTCACAAATAAAGAGAATTACAGGCTCTCTGTCATGGCTTTGCAGCAAACTAATAAATGTATAAATTTGCATTTGGAAAGCATATTTCATTAGAAAAATGATCAGTTCAAGCAAACAAGTCGTAGTGTAATTATGATGCAGTAGATTCTAACTGAAATTGCTGGTAAAATAGAAGGACACATCTGTTCATATAGCATTATGTTAGCAATCCTTCTTTGCAAAAGTCAAGTCAGTATTTCTGTTTAATAACACTCTGTTTTGTAATTGTACAGTCTTGAATCATATGTACAGTATTGCATATGAGTCAACAGCCGTGCATCAGCCATGCATAAAGGAGCTGTCTCCCTGTCCTAGGAAGTTATGTTGGTGATGTAGTAGCTGTCAGTAGTTACAGTCTGAAACCCATTGCTATAGGTGCCTTCCAGCATAAAGTTTGTATACCGTTCTTCTACAGAAATAGAAATGGTTGCGTTTCAGTCTTGGTAATTCAGAAAATACCTGTTCAAGGGAAGAAAAGAATTTAAGATACTTCGTTTAGGCTTTAGGCCACAGTATTTAGGGCTATAGAAATGTAGAACTTCTATTTCAAATTTCTCATGCCTTCCAGAGTTCAGCAAATACTACATTGCCTGCAGTCATGTATTGTTTGAGAGGAAAAAGTGTTTGTGTTACTGGAAGTTGATACACAGTATAATGTACAAATCACTGCATCTGCATTTGCTTCATCCCAGGTTGTTGTCACAGCACCTATGTTTTACTGAAGATAGCCTAACACACCTTCTAGTGGAGGGTATGGAGTCAAAAAGGAATGTGTGTGATCATGGAATGCCTGTAAGCTGAGTTCTGAATAAATCCAGATGACAGTGTGTGGAGATAGAGTTTGAATGGAGCAGCTTCTCTGCACTGAGATTATTCTTGATACTGGCTTTTGTTTTAAAAATCATAAATATGCAAAGCAACCATGAAGGTAACATTTTAATAACTGATTTGAAATGGATAGCTCATGTAGAAAACTGGTATGTGGATTTTTTTTAAAGTCACAGTAAAATCTAGCATGCAGATGAGATTTATAGGAAGGAAAAAAAGAAAAATAGTAATGAAATTTGTGCTAATTGGTGCTTATTGGTTAGGTACCAGTAGCCTTTAAAAGTAATGAAGAAAAAGGTCATCAGTAACTGTTCTGTTTGATTGTTTAGAATAAGCAAGTGCTTTTGTAATACGAGTTAACAACAGGAATATAAACACATGCGTAAGGAACTGTTTAAAGAACTGGTACATCACACACAACAGGTGTAACCACGCCGTGCTCAAGTGTTCTCATTCAGGTAAATATATATTTCACCTCAGTTGAGAAGGGGATGGGATCGTGACCTGTCCATGTTGTGTGATGTAAAGAAATACCTTGCCAAAGAATAGTTTCTCAAGTGGAAGTTAAAAAACAGGTTAATAATAACCTCGTAACAGCGGAGCTGCAGTAGACTAAAATCAGAGAATTAGCAAAAATTTAAGTCTTGTGCTGCTTTCATCTGATACTTTAGTTTAAAAATAAACTGGTTACTATAAAATTATAGAGTTCACTCTTCAAACAAATTTTTCTTCATTTGGTAATATGGTATAACATAGGTGAAGTCACCTTTTAGGACAGTGTTTAAGGGTATTTAATCTTCTCATTAGCTATTGAGTGCAGCAGGATTTACAAATCAGTTATCAAACAAATCAGTTTGATAAAACTTGACATTTGCACATAACTGAAGCTATCCATGCAAAAACCACTGTGGAGCATCTGATGTGTGGTAACTGGTCACTCCATGGTAACTCTCTTCTTAGACTCTTCTCTCCCATCTTAAATTCTTTTAGGTGCTTTGGTTATTAAGTGATAGGCAGAGAATTTTGGAAAGCTTTTGATGCTCTTTATTGCTCTTCCTTATTTTTCAAGAATATGTCTAAAATTATTTAAATGGATATGCAGTATACTTTATATCTACTCTCCTTTTTTTACCCTCATTCATACTAATAAGGCCATAGTTTGCAGTAATCTCTTGAGACTACTTAAAGAGTAAGGATGGCAGAAAAAAATTCTTAATAAGGATCACAGGAAAAAAAAGGAGGGGAGGGGTATGATTAACCTTTCCTGAGGTCATTACCACTTCTAAAAATTTCTTTTTCCAAGCTATTCAGTAACTTAATTTCTTTGAAATATGACTGTTTTTTCGTTACTGCTGACACCAGAGGAGTCAGTATAGAAGGAAATAACAGCTGCAAAATTGGGGAGGGGTAGCGGCTTGTTTGGGTTTTTTTTTCCCTACCAATACTCTGAACATAGCTTTGGTCCTCTTAATTGCAACAAGGTTTGCAATTTTTTGTGGTTCTGGCAGGTAAAATTTAGTTATTGACCGAAAGCTGCATAGTGTGAAAATCCGTATTTTTATGCAAATAGTGTGCCTTTCCTCTTCTTTTCTGCTGCAAACTTAGATTGCAGAAACAATTTTGCACTCAAAACTCAGAAATTTCTTTTCTTGTGATTTTCACAGTTTGGAAGTTTCTTATTGAAGTGTTGGAAAGCCTCTCTTAATTTTCTGACTTACCAAGTTTTTTTGTTGGGAAAAGAAAGTACTTGGCAGTTTGAAGTGAAGCTATATGATACCTGACGAAAGTGCTAGGTTCTGAAAACTTGTGCAGAAGCCTTTAAAATTTGTTTTTTCTTCATCTTTAGAAATACAGAAAGCTGTTAAGATGGCATGAGAAAACTTGACCAACAAAATAGGTGATCTCAGATGACAATCAAAAAAGATTCATATTTATCTGAACAGAAACATTCATTTTAGATTTTGTGTTGGGGAATAACACAGGGCATGTGGGATTCACTGATCTGTTGTCTAAAACACATTTGCATAGTTTTATTCTTTGTCAGCCTTAGTGAGAAAGTAGTCTTTAACTGTGTATTTTAGCCAACTAAATTGCTTTATCAGAGTTTAGTAGATAACATTTTCCCAAAATGTTACAAATTAAGGACCATCCCCAAAACACTCCAATTGTCTTTTATGGGATTTGTTCCCATGTGGCAGAGATTAGAGGACCAGCATCCTTCCTCTAGCAGTAAATGTCAGAATGCTTACATGGTTTTGCAGATCATGTTAAAAGAGACAATTGACTGCAGCTTCTTCGTGGCAAACACTTTTTAAGTGTTTTAGGTAATTGGTAATTAGCATGAGTTGTTGATTATACTGGATGTGTACCTGTGATTCAGCAGCCTGGGAGGGTGCGGTGGTTAACCTTTTACTAATGCTCAAAGGCTTCCAGTGGTAGTTGGATCTGTAGGGTAATACTGTTGAAGCAGCTGGGCTTTTTCTTTCTTTTTTTAATGACAGATAAGACTGCTGGAGTCAGCAAAATATCCCAAAATCTGACGATTGACCAGAGGAAAAAGGATAGTTCAGAACTCTCTGGCTATCTTACTGTCTTCTGCTTCCCATCATCTTGAAAACAGAAATGTTGTGAAGTGTGGGCTAAGCGTTGGCTGCTGGTGCTGAGAGTGTCACCCTTCTCCTTTTTCAGGCACCTCTCGCTCACCAGTGCAACCAGCCACATGGCTGCACATTACTTGTGCTTGAAGGCTCGGGAGGGAGCTTTAAACTCTCCAGAAATAAATTCTGCACCATGACCTTTATAGGGAACTGCCTTGTCAGATTCTAGTTAGTGGAGTGGAGAAAGGGCTCTTTCCTGGTACTCTGTCCCCAAGGGCCAAGCTGTGCCTGACTGGAGAGAGCTGGCTGGCAGCCCCCACCATCATGTCCTGGGCAGAGGTTGTTTCTGCCAAACACAGCTCTCCTCTTCTGGCTTGCACAGTGCAGAAACCTGCAGGGTGAGGCTGGACAGCTGCTGGAGGCTTTAGGAGAAGACATGCACCTGTGTGCTTGGTGGTGGTTTTGCAAATTATGCAGAACAATAGCGAAAACTGCATGGAGGGGTCTGTTGGTTAGAAATTGTGATGATAGTGTAGGAAAATGGTGTTTGTCTCAATACATTCCCTTGTTTTGAAAAATGTTAGTGTTTGCAGCATTTGTACTCTCCATAAAATCAACTTGATTACAGAAGACTTAAGGCCTTCAGAGCAATAGGGGTGTTATGCTGTGGGGATTTTTTTTATACATCTAAAAGGTATGGGCTATTTTTTAGTCATGTAAGCTATTGCATGTAGTTTTTTTCTGCCTTTCTTTCTCCTAAAACAAACCTGATAACAAAAAGAAAATTTTTAATATCCTCTGTTGCATTTCCCAGAGTTTTTCATGATACATTTTCTGACAGCCCAATACTATATAAAAAGAACTCAAAGACTACAGTTTATCAAAAAAGTCTTTTTAAAAAATTGAGACCTTGATGGAATTTTGCATCATGTTTCTTCCACACCTTCACAGACAGGGACTCCTTACATTTGCAGGCCTGTGTAAGTCTAAACTAGGTGGGGGGGTTTTTTGTTCTGTTATGTTTTGGTTTTTATTTATTTGGTTCCTTCAAGGGTATAAAAAGAATGATGCAAAAGTAGAAGTAAATACAGAGGTGCCAAATATAATCACCTTTCAACATCGTGCTATTGTGGTTGTTGGAAGTAAATCTTTGTTTAGCTCTAGATGGTTAACTCTGTGGTTTGTGCTGACAACTGGATATGCCCTTGGTTGTTTTGTTGTGGGTTTTTTTAGCTGAACTGAAATTATAATTTAAAAAAAATTATAAAGAATGCTGACTTGTGTGGATAACATTTGAATAGCCTAAAACATAAACTAAAAATTTGGGCTAGAATACTTCTCATTTGACTATTGTGCAAAGGAATGACGTGTTAAATAAATGTTTACTTCCTGGAAGTAAAAGTTTCCTCCAGAAAGAAAAATAATGGCTAACAGAAACTAGTCCTTCACCCTGCCACCTTGTGCCTGTGTGAACTGCAGTTGTGTTACAGTTCTTTGCCCTGACAGTTAAATTTATTTCTACTTTGGTGTACTAGAAAAGAACAGAAACAGATTCTTAGTGTTATCATGCTCTTTGGGATTTTTCTCCATAGTGCTGAAAGGGGCTAGAAGTATGTTCAGTGCAAGCTTTTTGGAACCAGATACAACAAGTGAAAACCAGAATTACATGAATGTTCATAAAACAAAACCCCATCACCATAGAAAGCCTAATTACTAAGCATATTAAGTGAATTTAGAACAGTCTCTCAGATGAACCTAGATTTACAATGCAAATAATTTACTTAAATGCTAATGAACAGCATTTGGACTTTAATTAAACAGAAAGCCACATGTAATTTCAGCAGAGGTCAGAGCAATTAGGTGACTGTAGGAGAGAAAGGAGGCAGCATTTCCTAAGTTACATATCCACGTCTGGGTTGTACATGCTATTGGCTAGAGTACCTGATGTTTGAGTGAAACAGTAGTTGTAACTCAGACCCCATCTAGTTCATGCATTTCTGGAGATTTCTTGTAATACTGTAAGAGTATCCAGCAAAAGAATACTTTTCTGAGACTCAGGAAGGCGTGTTGCTTATCCACAGTTTTAACTGAGTTCTGATTGATACTATCTTACGGGTTTTATTACCTTTATAAGTAAAAAGTAGTTCTTTACTAATCTATTCATTCTTTGTTTATAGTACATGTGTAAAGTAAATAAAAATACAAAAAAATCTAAAAACTTTAGGTAATAATCTGGTATAGAATCAAAATATATAATCAGATCTAAATAAATATGTAACTTCAGCAACAAGGTCAGTATAAGGAAGATCAGAAGTTTCTCTTGAAGATGACAAGGGTCCTGTAGCCGTCCGTTTTGGCATGTCAGAGATGTGACTGGAAACTATTCCTTTTAGGTACTGAAGTTGCTCAGCTGAGCAGGTCAGTTGCATGGGAGCCGGACCCTGTCTGGGCAGTCTGAAGGGGCACAAGCCATGGGTGCTGTCTGTGCGACAGCGTGGTGCTCCAGAGTGCTGCCTCCTGACCTTCTCTGCTGGAGAAGCAGAACGTTAAAAGGTTACGCTGTTCAGCCGTACCAAAGCGATGCTTTGAGTGGTATGCATGCTAGGACACTGCTGTTAAAAATGAAAATGCAAAATTACGGCACAATATGCTTTGACCGTAAAATCTGCCTGCATGTCTCTCTGTTCTTGCTGAGCATGACAGTCCGTGTTCTTACTGACCCAGTAGAAGTTTTCATCCCTTACTTTCCCCAAAAGATTTTTCACTTTTTCATCTATTTTCATGAGCAAATGTAGTATCTGAAAAGAATGCTGCATTTCTGTCATGTACTAAGGATGGAAATACCTCTATGATGTAGTGTGTAAAGCTAGCAAGGATGTCCTCTCAGAACTCTTAGCTATTTGATTTACTTTTTTTTTCTTAAGAAAAAGCAGGGATTTTTTTTTGGGGGGGGGGGAGGTGTGAAGAGATGGAGAATCTAATTATAATTTTTTTAATTATAAAATTGTTCTTTGGTAATATTACCCTTGACCTGATTTCTTAAATTCAGAGAGTGCCAGTGGTGTATTTATGTCTTTAGAGACTTCATCACTCTGTGTGTGTATGTATGCATATGAAAGTATGTGCATAGGTTGTATTTATATTAAAATAAACAAGGAACATTATTAAAACATGATTTGTTCAGTCTTTATCAATATTATTCCAAAGTTGCTAGATTTGAAATGGTGGAAATAAGAGCTGTGATAATATAGCAGTTGTGTCACTCCTATCCACCTAATGAACTGACTTGCCCAGGTCCCCTCTCCTTGCAGTAAGAAAGTGTGCAAGGGGCCTACCTTCATTTTGGAGGAGCTGCCTGATTAGTATATGGCTTCTTGCAATATATGGCTTCTTCTTGTGTGAAGAGATAAAATGCAAGAGGACAGCAAAAATCCTCAAAAACTAGTGACTCTCCAGGGAGAGTAGAAGTTAAAAAGCACTCTCAAGCTAAGGATGATCTGCCATAAGCTGCAGGAAATGTGCCACAATATCTGGAACTGTGCTTCCCTCTGGGTGGATTTATAACGGTCTTGGCCTTGGAGCCTGCCTGGATTTCCCAGTGTATGTGCACACACCTGCCAGTGTGTGCCGAGAAACACATCAAAGTTGCGAGCAACACTGTGAGTGTAGGAACAAGGAGAACACAAACCCAACACTTGAGCCTCTCACAGTATTTGGGGGATGAAAATAAAAATGGAGTCGTGTTTTTACTGTATAGCTGCTGTGCCAGAGCTTCTTATCATAGTCTGTCATCCCTGCTGGGCTCTGTGTATGCCTTGGGGGTGAAGAAATGAGGGAATCCTGCCTGTAGTAAGGGATGGGTCTTTTGGGGACAGAGTCTCTCTAATGGTTGCTTAATAGTCTCTGAGAAACCTGGGCATGGAAGGAGGCTGGCAAGAGGAACAGCCCTGGGCTCTACAGCCCTGCATGTCCTTGGGGTGAAGGCCAGCCAGGAGGAGGTTTGCCTTGTAGGGCAAGGCAAAAGTTCTTTCCAGGACTACTCACAGCTGCTGATTTGAAAGCAGTGTCTGCATTGGACTTGCTTTTGTGCTCCTCAGTTCACCTAATTTTTTGCTCTCCCAGCAGCGATTGTCTGCTGAAGCTGCCTGCCCTGTTCCATTTTCTGTTAGGAGGTTTCTTTGTTCCTTATAAAATGCCTGAGCTTCCCCCACCCCACCCTCCTTACAGTTTAACACTATGATGGGCTGTAATGACTTTGAGGCCCCAAATGGAGTAACTGGGTTGGTGGTGTGTAGAAGTGAAATGGATGCTCATTCAGTGAGAGGGCCTGAAACCAGGTGGGCATGGATTTCAGTTATGACCATCTCTTCAGTCTTCCTGGGGAAGGAGGAGAAGGAGTGTGGAGGCATGAGAGAAAGGGGTTAAATACTAGAGAAAAATACTTACTGTAAGACTTCAGCAATACCATTAAGTATTGCCTTTATGGTGCTCTCAAGATGTGTTCCCCTAGGAAACCAGAAAGATACACAATGTGTAATACAGTTGTAAGGTGTATTATTAAAAAAACTAATTACCCCTACTTATTCCTTACTGCAGTCAGCTCAGGGCTCTGTTTGAAAGACCATGCACTTTGTTTGTATTTGTTTGTGTGTAGTTAGACTGAAGCAAAAATTACTTCATCATTTTATGTAGGGGTATACTTGAGGCTTGAAAGAAAACTCTGTCTCATGTCTCATGCTGCCTGTTAATGGACCAGGCAAGCTCTCTGACAGGTATGCGCATACCAACATTTGATATATAGTTCCTTTATGTTTGTAGTGTCAGTTTGGTAATTATACTGGTGAGTTGACTCTGGTCTGATTACATGTTCAGGAACAGCTGTCAGGTTATCTTATTAGTACAGAGGTCGTAGAGAGCTCTGAAACATGAACGACAAAAAAGCACAAGCAGAAGAGACCAAGGGAAGAGCTTGAATGTCTTCCTCAGGAGTACATAACCTAACACAGAAAGACTTCAAATAGCTTTGTGGGAAAAATATTATTCTCTTCATGTGTAAGAAGATCCAGCATGATTTGCTTTTCTTTCTTATTTTTAAATCAACTCAATCCATATGAAAATGGTCTTTCTTTGGTATTAATGAAGGACATATAAAAACGTTGAAAAGCAAAGGGGTTTTGTGTTCATTTATTTGGATTTTTCCCCTGAAAGGAGTGCTTCATGGTATCTAGACTAAAGCTTGGAACTGGAGTGAATGTCGTTCTTGGAAGCAGTGGCCAGCCATTTTTGAGGAAAGAATGTACCAAAACACTACAAAGTAGTTGCTGGTTTTAGTCTTTCATTTCAGATAATAATATTTACCATTAGAAATGTTACTTGACACAAATATTTGATCGTAACAAATGTGCTATTATTCATATGACTTGTTTACAGTAAATTCATATTTTTACTAGTTTGGTATAGCAAAGCAATTAACTTGTAAGTATTTGCACATTCTAAGAAAGAAAATGCTGTTGTACTGTAAATTTTTGTCTCCTGGATGGAGCCTTTTTGTATGAGTGGTAGGTCAAAGGTTTATATCAGGCTTTCAAAATAGATCTCACAAACATAGAATAGAGTAAATATTATTTTTAAAAAACCCTTTGGAAGGGGTGTTTCCATGTTTTTGCACTTAGTTGTTGCTAACATATGGTTAAAAATGAACAAATTACATAATATACTGGTTTGTATTGGTATTTCAGATGGACGCAAATGCACATTCAGTATACTCTGAGTACTACAGTACTTGTTTAAAACATTAGAAAACAGGTCACATGCAAAATATAAGGCTTTGTGTGCATGGTAAATACAGCTGTTGTCTTGTTGATATGTTCTTGTGCATGATAATTATGTTTGATGATAGAACATATCAAGAGAGGAATACCTTTTGCAGTTCTCAAATGGGTAGAAGAATGTTAGCCCATGACATGAGGGAAACACAGATGGCCAGACAAACTCTGTTGCCGTATCTTAGACATGAAGACCACTTTTTTCAGAAGACACAGTAGTAAAGGTATCTTATTCCCTTCCATGATAAAAATAAAGGAAAACTGTTGCAATTCTGAATGCTACCAGTACTTATCCTTGCTTTTGATTAATCATAGTGGTTTATACTGTCCCTGAAATGGTGTCTCTCAGAGTTGTTAGGAATATGAGTTATGTTTATCTGTTCATAATCTCTCTGAGTAACAGAAGGTGAAAGAAACTTAAAAGACTTAATCATTAGGTAAATACATTTTATGTATCTTCCTTAATAAAAGTTTAGAGCTAACTCAAGCCTGATCTTGCAATGCAGGGGAACAGGTCTCATACTGCAATTCGTGGAGAATCCACCTGGAGACTTGCATGACATTGTAGGGTTGTCTGGCCTGTCTCAGCCCCCATCATTTTCAGTCCAACTTAGGTGAAGAGGTGAAGAATTGTAGGTGGAATATGAAGGAAACATAAAAATCTAAGCCTTAAACCCAGTCTTTATCCAGTTAGTTAACTACCAGTTAAGGTAGTTTTCACAGAAAATCAGGTGGTGGTCAGCATGTTATTACCATTTTCTTTTAATAAATACCTTACAGAAAACATATGTGTTGATTTATAGATAGTTGTGTACTCTGATCATCTTGGAGATAATAAATGATCAATTCTGACACACCTGTGCCTTGGAATCTACTCGAGTCTTCTTTCCAACACCCTCATTTCAACATGAATTTGAAATTAATCCTGTGCAAGTTTCTAAAGACAGATTTTGCCTTTCCTCTGTGCAAGGAAGGTAAGATTTTGCATGATACCTTTTTTTACGAATGCTGATGTTTGCTTCTGGTTTTGTTTATAACGTTTCCGTGGAAAAACAGCAGCCAACAGACTGATTTGAAACAGTTTGTTGTTTGGTTGAGTTGTGAGTAGCATCAAGAAAATACTTTTGAGGGTGAAATTTGATTTGTGGCACTTTTTGTGCACGGATGAGTTCTTCAGGCAGAATCTGTCAAAGTTGCTCCAAACCGTATAAAATGGAAAATTAAGCACAGACTGGAAAGAGTTGTTTCTCTTTAGGGAGACTCTGGTTTATCAGAGGGATCGTTTCAAGAGAAGGGAGGAGAAGGTCACACAAGGTGGAATCCTGTCCTGCTTTGAACCCATTTATAAAGCTGTGAGAATTCTTAAGGAATTACTTATCCTCTGCGAAGGCAGCCAGTTTATCTCCTCTCTCACTTTCTTGCCTCTCAGTTACACATATACCATTATAAGATACTTCTAAAATGGTGGAAATTAGCTGTTTATAGCATAAAAGATAAGGAGGAGGTTCTGTGTTGTTGGGGGGCGGTGGCGGTTTAGGATGTGGTGGTATTTTTTTGTTGTTGTGGATTTGTCTGGTTGTTTTGATTTGAGGGGTCTTCCTGGTTTGTCTTTTTTCAGTTGGTTGGTTGGTTGGGTTTGGGTATTTTTCTGAATTGAAGGTGTTGAGAAGAGGGTGCTGAGTCTCAGTAATGAGTTGTGCCTAGCTGCATAGTAGAAGTTTTGCAGTGTAGTTTTGATTGTCTGGCACAAAGCTGTATTTGATAAACTGCATTTCTTGTAAAGGAGTTTGAGGTTCTGGTTTATGAAAAAGCTTGCATTAACATTACTTAAGAAGCTACAGAGTATCACCTGAATTTTATGTTTTAATTCTATCCTCCATTTCCTTCCATTCTTTCATCAGTAATTCAGTATCTGTCTTAGGCTTTATTGTAGTAGTCAGCTGAACTGTTTTAATTGCATCACTCGTACAGTGAGGATGAGTATTAGTTTTGTTTCTCTTAGTTTTGTGGTTGCACTAGAATGACAAGCAAAATCTAACTTTATTGTCTTCTCAAACATAACCCGATTAAATTTGTAAGAGGATTTTTCTGCTGTAGATAGCATTCAGACTTGCTGTCCACATAAGAGGAGGTATTCTTTCCCTTTTTTAAGGAGGATGATTAATCCAGTTTTTTTAATAATACAAAATTTATTTTTATAAGTAAGGAAGTGATGGAACAACTTTAGTTGTATTTGTAATGGATAACATTTGCTGAGTTTTTAATAAATATTTAAGATATTCAAGATTATTCTTGAAACAAATTGCTCTACATGAATGTAGATGTTTCATGTTCCTTATTTCAGGTAATTATCTACTTCATGAGCAACTTCATAAAATGCTATCCATCCTTTCTTGAAAGAGATGTTTTTTCATCTTGCCAGGCTCTTTCTTGTTGTTACATTACTAATTCATGAAATAATATTGTGTAGAATATTGATAGTCATCTTAATGAAACATTTATAAATTACTAAAATGATACAGAGGAGATAATTTAGTGAATGGTGAAATGATATATGCTTACTATTTTTTAAAAAACAAGTGGAATATGCAGGTATGATATGTAAGCAAAACAAGTGAGAAGGTTATGTAGTGATCTTAAATTATTCTATCACTGAGGCAAACACTTGGCAGTAGAAAAATACGTACCCCTCTGCCATTTTTTCCTAAGTGGTTCTTAACTTAAACCTGTGCCTTGTTAAATCTCAAAAAGCCATCACTGGAGTTCTCACCTAACTTGGCTTTTTGTAGTTACTCTGTTCAGTTTTTAACATAACTGCAGAACAGTGCTATTGATGTAGGAACAGGACACCTTCAGGACACCTTCGCTCTCTTTCTGGCTTTTTTTGCTTGAAATTCAAGATGCTTTCCTGTTTCATAGGCTTTTCTGTAACTTGAAATGAAATGCCATCAAAATGTTTCCTAACATCAAGCAACTCTTGGAGGTTTGATCTGTTAATGTCAGTTAAGGAGTTAGATAATCACACAAGGAAGATACAATGGTACTACTGTTCATTTTAGGAAAAATACAAATATGCCTACTATATTCATTATCAAGACTGGTAATTCCTTATAGGAATTCTGTTCATGTCTCTGGATGAGTTGTCACTTAAATTCGTCAGTGTTTTTATGATAACATGAAAATGGTCAGTTTCAGTTATTAACTTACAGTAGTATAAACTGGTTGGAGATGTAGGTTGGTACTTACTATCTTTCAAGAGGTATGATACAGTGTTGCGATGTCATGGACATAATACATTTTAAGCAATACAGAAAAAGGTTCCATAGAGTACTAGCAGTCCTCAGTTAGGAAGGAGTGCGTGAGCAATAGCTGTACCACCTTGAAGGAGGACAACTCACTTGTGGCAACTATTGACCGAGATGATGGTCAGGGCTGTTGTAGAGGTAAAGATCTCTTCATAAGACGTCAGGATGAGAACACAGTCTGCCTAGGTGCATGACTGCATCAGATGGACTGAGCTGTTTGTGTGAAAGCCTCCTTGTTTCATTAGCCTTGCTGCCTTCTTTTGATGGAGAAGAGATACTCTAGTTCTGCTCCAGAACTTGCCCAGATATGTTACAGAGTGAGCTGAGGAGCTTCATCTCCACCTCAGGGAGTTTTGCTACAGTCTTAGGAACCAAATATCCATCCCAAAAGTAGCCTTCAACTGTGAGCCTGAAAGCTGCTGTTTTAAGTGGTAGGATAGACTGGCTTCTTTGCCTCAGCTTCCGGGATGATGTCATGCATTCCTTAATACATTTCAACTGATTTGTCACCTACAAAGCCAAGCTGGTCCAAGGCCTGAATTCTGCACAGTTTTATGTTTTCATTTAGCCATACTTGGTTTCAGCAGAAATGTGATCCTACTGCATTCCACTGCTGGAACAGCAACAGTCTAAATCATATTTTTTGTTTTCTCTATCACTGAATTAGTAGTAGCATAGATTTCACTCTCTTCCAAGTGAAATATAACTTCAATAATTGAAATCAGGTATTTTTCTTCTCCTGTGTTACCTTTCTATTACTCTTTTAGGGCTTACTCCTCCTAGGAGTTACTCTGCTGCTTACTATCTGATGAGGTTGATTGCTCCACTTTTCTGTAAATCTGTGAGGCAGCATACAACCGGCTGCTTTATCTGAGTAAATGTTTGATGTAACTGTGGTTGTAATACGGTTCTGCTCATCTGTGTAGGATGTTGATTCTACTCTGACCCATGAATCTTCACTTTCCAGGTACTTCTAGGCTTCTTTCTGCATCCAAGCCCCAAGGTGAAAGCCAGTTTTCTGCAAAGATACACGCTGTTGGTTTGACAGTTCCTAGTAAATGTGTGTGTGCAGTGGCTAAAGGAGTGGTGGACTGCAGTGGCTTTCTCCTTTGTCCTTACGTATGATGAATGTCCTCTTCTATCAAATTTAAATATAAAATTTTGAACATTAAAATAGTGGTTTTTTCTTGCATTTTCATAGGTCAAACTTGGGAAAACACCATCAGGTGTAGTTTAGCAGTGTTTCTGTTTAACAGATGCCAGTGTGAATTTTGCTTAGAGAATGGTATGTTTGTTGTTTTAGTTAAAAAACAGTCTCGTATTTAATCTGAAGATAATATACTTGAGTTTTTTTGAGGTTGCAATGCAGAGAAATGCTAAAACAAGTACAGGTATGCATAGCACAACCACATGAAAGAAAGGCTTGTCATTCTAGGCTTCTATAGTTGTCTTGCTTTTAGATCAGTCTCCTGCATGTTCTTTGTCAGTCATTACAAGTTCTGAAACCACGCTGCCAGTAGCTGCATTTCCACCTACTAAAAATTAAACTCATTTAAAGTTCTTCCATAAATTTCACAGACGACAGAATGATGCACTTCAACATTCTGTAGCTTGATTTTTGCAGCATATGCACCCGGAAAAATAGCAACAATACAATAAATTGTACATGATATGTGTGTACAGGGATGCAAGTGCGTGTATAAGGATCTGCTCTGCATTTAAGCAACCAGACTTCTTTCCTGATTCTGTTTTTGGATATAATACTGCTAGAAGTACTTTCAGATCTCTGATTGTAAAATACTTGATGATGCAGTAATACTTGTTGCTATTAACAGTTCAAGGAAAAAAAAATAGAGGTTTTCAGAAATTTTCAGTTTTTAAGATGCTAAGCTCTTAAAAATTCGATAATCCTCTCTGCCGTGATTGAATGGGAGTCCATCACTGTTACAGACATGTCTTTATTATTTTAGAAGACAGTTAATCTTTTTTCATTCGTTAGGTCGATTTTATCTGGGAAAAAGTTTTAGAAGTCAGATGACCAACCAAGCTATGTGCTTGAATCAGGATTGTGGTTTTTTTTCCGTCACAATATTCAATTCTTTCCTAAGTACTAGACAAAGAATTATATTAGGACTGGGGGGATGCGGGGGGAGGTTGAGTCATGTTTTTTAAAAGATAAGGGAGTGTGGTGGTGGTATTCTGATTATGATGGAGATTCAGGTACATTGTATGGCCTCAGCAGTCTTCTGACGGATGAGAAGATACTGCTCTTCTGGCTTCAGAGAACTGACTTGACTAATTTAAATGTGCAGTGGTAGCCAGCAGAAAATTGGTCGCAATGTGGTTTTATCCCCCGCTGGTCCATTTTGCTGATCCACTGCACTGCCGTTTCGCCTTTGCTCTTGCAAAATCCTCTAGCTATCAGCTAGAGGTTTTTGTAGGATGATGGTGGTGGAAGCAGTCACTAGCAGAGCCCAAAAGGCATTAATATCCTCTCAGAAGAACATGTAGATTTTTTCTTATGTATTTCAGGTTTTATTCTTTTCACCAGGTGAAACAGGCTGACTCAGTCCTGTTCAGGCTGTTACCCAGTGTTGGTTTTTTTATTATGGTAAATAGGTAAAATTTTAGGAGTGTATTGCCAAGATGTATTTCTTAACTTGCTCTGTAATGAATGGATGAGGTAGTAGAAAGCACAAGTTGTTGTCAGTCAATGTCTTGATCTCTAGGGAGATGATCTAGCAGCACTTTATTACCTAAATGAAGCCTACAAGGAAGCTGGAGAGGGACTTCTACAAGGTCATGTAGTGACTGGACAAGGAGAAATTGCTTTAAACTGAAAGAGGGCAGGTTTAGATTAGATATTGGAAGAAATTCTTTACATGTGAAGGTGGTGAGGCATTGGCACAGGTTGCCCAGAGAAGTTGTGGATGCCCCATCCCTGGAAGTATTCAAGGCCAGGTTGGATAGGGCTCTGAGGAAACAGGTCTAGTGGAAGATGTCCCTGTTTATGGTAAGGGCGTGTTGTCACTAGATGATCTCTAAGGTCCCTTCCAACCCAAACCATTCTGATTCTGTAGTATGTAACATCATGTTTCATTTTCTGGGAATGTGTGTGTAAGGAAAACATGCATTAGAAGTTTCTTATATGTGTGCAGGAAATGGGAGTGAAAGTTTCAAAAGTATGCTTGGGGTAAGGGCAGAAGTTTTTTAGGGCTTAGATTTCGCAGTGTGTGCTGTCTCAGAAATAGTTAAGGGTTACTCCTATAAACTGCAGTGCTGTGAAATACACTCATCTGAGAAGACATCTAAAACATTATCTAAGAGGCCTATAAGGCTGCCTTTGTCCTGGCCATGAAGCATGAAAGCTTTCTAGAAATTATTAAAATAAAGCCCAGGCT
>VZRQ01004232.1:143-75614 GCA_013397975.1 Machaerirhynchus nigripectus | reverse complement strand
GAAAGCATGAAAAACACAGCACTTAGCAATGCGTTTTTTTTTCTGCAGGGCTGAGTAGCTGGGTGAACACAGGGCTTATGTAGCTGTGTGGATTCAACTCCTCCTCTTAAGCAAACACAGGGATAATATAGATAAGCTCTTGTAGTCATAGATGAGCTTGCTGAGTTGGAGCAAAGGAAAAATGTTGTGTGTGGTAACCTGTGTGAAGTTTTCAACACACAGATCTTAACTTTAAGTTGATAAATAGTCATATTTCATCAATAAACTACTTTTAGTACAAAGTATAAAAAGACATGAAAAAAATTTAAGGAATGAGTGCTCATTAATAAATATGAAC
Source organism: Machaerirhynchus nigripectus (assembly GCA_013397975.1). Taxonomy (NCBI): domain Eukaryota; kingdom Metazoa; phylum Chordata; class Aves; order Passeriformes; family Dicruridae; genus Machaerirhynchus; species Machaerirhynchus nigripectus. The sequence goes on along the minus strand of VZRQ01004232.1, from coordinate 75,277 downwards.
CAAATTTTAATTGACAGTGATTACACATGGTTCTGAGATTGAAGTTTAATGGGCTCTGATTGTTACAATGCTAGCTTAAGCCGAAAAAACATAACCCAACCATACCCCCTCAAACAAACAAGAAAAAAAAAACAAAACCAACAAATACAACAAAACCAAAAACCTCAAACAAGCCGACACCCCTGCAAAAAAATCTCAAAAAAGTCAAAACACAGATATATCTGTTGCTTGTAATACCAAAAGATTACTGTAATGTCCTGAGCACTAGCTTAGGAAGATTTTTTCCTTACTCTGAATTTTTGTGATGAAATGTCTCGTAGTAGTTACATGAAGTTAGAGTTCTGGAAAATTACATCATTAGGAATAGAAGATTTTCAAATATGCAGTCATATATAATATGTATCTTTTGGAGTTCTGTTTTGTTTATTAGTTTAGTTGTTAAATCAAAATGCAAATTTTAATTCAGTTGTTCTTCAGTTGCTACTGATGCTGCTGTTTGACCCTGAACTGGTCCTTGTAGTTACCTTCCAATCACCACTTGACACTGTTCAGCCCTGCAGTAAGCAAGCTATCAGCATTGTGCAAAAAAAGTCATGTTTGTGTCCATTGGGTAAAGCATATCCTTCTTATTTGTCTTGCAGGCACAGGAGAGAGTGGCAAAAGCACATTCATCAAACAGATGAGAATCATTCATGGATCAGGTTACTCTGATGAAGACAAAAGGGGCTTTACAAAACTGGTGTACCAGAATATATTTACAGCAATGCAGGCCATGATCAAGGCCATGGATACCCTCAAAATCCCATACAAGTGTGAAAATAACAAGGTGAGATTTTTGTTTATTTCTGTAGCTGAAGTTTTTCCTCTTTTTATTTTGGGAAATAATACTGAAGGTCTTAAAAAAAATGACACATCACAGAAGTGATACTAAAAGCTCAGAAGAAAAGGGCATTTCCTGTCCTGCATTTAGTTCTCTGCCTTTCTTTCTACTTTTACAATACAAATGTGCTGCTTTTAAACAAGAAACCTCCCATAAGATGCCTGAGGGGGATTGTCACAGAATGGAGGTTTAATGGCAGGCTGCCATTCGACTTCAGTAACCCTTGTCTTTTACTATGAGGTCGTGCTCTGGTTAGAGCACAGTTAAACCATTCTTGTGATGTGTAGCAAAACTTTACTGCTTAAGGGTTGCTATTACATTACAAGTGGAAAGAATTCGAATTATTAGAAAAAATAGGTGGGAATACCTGTGTGTGAACAGATTGTTAAATTGAAATTTTCTACACCAGACCTTGAAAGAGTCAGATTCTTCTGAGACTGATGCTGTTACTGCAGTTTAAAGGACAAAATACATTTGAAATGTTTCTGAGGTTCATCTTTCACTAGCTTGTCTTTTTTCCATTTTTTCCTAGTATTCAGATTTTAATAGTATGATAACTACAATAGTTTGTCTCATTCTGTGAATAGGAATGAAATGCTTCATATTTACTTAAAATACATGGTAAGCAACAGAATTACGTGTCTGTATCTCCCAATATCACAGAATCACAGAATAGGAAGTGTTGGAAGGGACCACGTGGGTCATCTGGTCCAACCTCCCTGCTCAAGCAGGCTCTATGTGATAACAGTTCCGGAGAACTTGTTTGCATTTTTACTGTTGATCCATTATCAGCAACTTTTTCAAATGGAGAATTTAAGATCTGTCACAAAGTGGATGGTTCACCTTTCTTTCCGTCTTGTGAAAGAGTATTTGATGATTATCTAGTAGTCCTGGATGAAAATAATACTTTCTTTGATAAATTACTCAGAAGTTCTTTTATTCTAATTTTTTTATTAAGAGAAACTATCAAAGAGCAGCACCATTTACAATAAAAAAATAAGCTTCTATTAACTGGGAAAGAGAAAATGAAATAAACTTGGGTTAATATTAAAGTCTTCTGTGTCTAAACATATGAAGTTTAATTATTAGAATTGAACTGTATTTTGCTGTATTTTGTATTTTTGTATATTGCTGTATGTGTTTTAAGACAGCTAATTTAGAAGTAGGAAAGATAAAGGTTATTACCAGGTTAAAGACGAGCTGTTTTTTCATTTGCATTTGCTGAAGTCATTTCAGATGGTCATCACTTTGTTGGTGATGTAATGTTGCAATAACTAGAGTCTTGCAGAAGTGTGACTTCACATAGTAGGAAGTCAGGAGGATCCCATCTGTCAGAATCAATATTGTTAACCTTCTTTAATGGTGGGTGGGGTTTTTTGTGCATATGAAAAAGATAGAAAAATTTGTAATTGGTGAGACATTTGATTGTAAAATTTCCTAGTCATAACTGCCTGCTGGAGCTGTCTGTTTTCCCCTCATCTTCTATAAATCAAAATCAAATGTCTAATTAGTATTAAAACTGCATTTTCATTTGCATTTCAGCCTTTTGGCTCCATGTTTTTGGTGTGTGCAAAGCATGAAGCATACTGGCCTGAAAGGCTAATTGATCCTAAAGCACATTTTTTCTTCAAAGTTTGTCTTGATTGTCAATTTGCCTTAATATTGGGAAATCCTAATGGTAGATTGGGATTATTTTTTTCCCTTGTAATACAGAGTATGAGTTGTGTAGTTATTTTTTAGATGTGCTGACTTTTTGTAGTGTTTTTATATGGCTGAGTGAGTTGGATAGGTTTGGCATAGCTGTATACACATGGCCAGAACTGTTCACTTTCTCTACATAAAAATTACTTTGCTGAAAGTAGGAGTCTGTCTGTGTTCAGGTCCTTCACAAGCATTCCCATCAGTTTATAATAGGGCTACCTGCAGTGTAAAATAAATCACCAACTCTCAAGGCAATTCCCGTACAAATTCCATCAGGAATACAGGGAAAACCAAATGTGCTACACCGTTGTGCCTAAGCAGACATGATTGTGGTCTACTACACTTCAGCTTTGTATACAAGGTCACTTCACTTTAAAGCACTGAACACCAGTCGACAGATAAATCTGCTCCTCCTTTTTTTACAGGCTGTTGAAAACAAACTCATTAGTCTAGCAGTCTAGAAAACACAGGAAGGGCACTTCCTATTAATTTGAATCTCCTATCAGGAAGTTTTATCTCTGGAGAGAATATCTCAAAGTTTGAGTAACAGCATATTTTTAGCACAGTAGCTGTTGTACACAGTAGTTTCGAAAATTGCAGGTCAAACTAGTATTGATGTGGTTGGACCTAAAGAAAAATTACCCTCTTTTTTGGTCAAATTCTTCATGTTCTGCAATAGACTTTGGGGCTACAGTATAAACGGTTTTCTCTTATTGTACCAATTTTCATACCTTTAACTGTGATTTGTTAAAATTGGGGAGTGTTTTGAAACTCTGAATGCTGCTGGAATTTGAAGTGCCCTTATACCTAGCAGTCAGTTAAGTAGGCAGCTGTGTTCTTTGTGTGGTGCACAACATCACGACACTTGCATTATTTTAGTATCATCAACGTAGCAAGAGGCAAGTTGTGAGTTTAGCAGGATAGTTCTTGTGGGATTGTGTTCAGCTTCATAGTCAGCAACGTAACTAAAGAGGCAGAGAGTGAAATGCATTGTCCTATGTTATAATAACCTAGACTGGTTTGAGAGATTCATTATCAGAGTAGCGAAAGCCAATTGAGAAGTGTAACTGTATTTAGAAGCTAGTATCTCAGAACCGATGGCAGAGCATTATGTCCTGAAAGACATTTATTTTTATGTGTTTAAACTTCAGAATGTGAGCTCTTCTGAGGTTTAAGATAATGGGTGAGCGTGTTCTCTTAGGAGTCCGTCTGTCATAGGAAATGGTTGCCCATAGACTTTTTTAGTTTCCTTTTGAGTAAATTTTATTGTGCTTACATTACTTCTTTTTTAACTAGAAGTTGTGAAGTTTTTATATGGGTTTTGAATTTTAGAGTAACAAGTATTTAATGAAATAAGGGAAAACCTTAGTTTTTATAGAAATGTTCAGAAGGAATTCTGAAAATTGCCTTTTTCAAAATTTCGTTTGTACAAACTAACTCATTTGCAACCACAGGTATTCAAATGCACATTTTTAAAAAAATAAAAAAAACAGGTTTATGCTTTTTGCAGTTTGTCTTTTTAGACCAGTGATTCTTGTACTATACTAAGCACCAAATACCACTGTTGTCCTGTACTATTCCATTTTAATGTAACTTCCAAAAGACGAGTTGCCTTTCTGTTCCAGCAGACAGTATCAGGAAGGTGCCACTCCATGGTGATTAACGGGCAGGAAACCTTACTTGAATCCCATTCCCGTAATTTCCTGTGAGACTTCTTAAATATTCATAACAATAAAACTAACGTGAGTAAACTGTAGCATGTAAGAACAGGCTGCAGGAAAGTTTTTCAAGAAGCTGGAAACATAAAAGCAAGTTTTGTGATAGACCTAGACATTTGCTGTTAAGTTTCTAAGAGTGTTTTCTGATTAATTTTTGTCTCTATTTATGCCTGTTTCCTTTGGGAAATGTTTTGCAGTCAAAATGAGAAGATACTGGCAATGTTTTCAGAGTTCAAAATCTTACTGGCATTATCTTCAAGTCCATAATTGCCTTGTTAGCTTGTTTTTTTTCTGTGTCAGATCCACTGGAGAAAGGTAATAAAATTACAGGCAGAAGTGGGACAATGGGAGCAGGTATGGAATCAGGTTGCGTAAGTTTTTGTCTTGGATAAACAGTCGGGGATGTTAAGTGTTTTAGATCTTTTGGTGAAATTTGATGTTAAACAAACATGGTTTGGAGGAAAGGGCCTCCCGCAGACGCCTGACTTGAAACAGAGTGTGAAGGACTGAATCTAGACCAGTAGTGTGCAAACTGGGAGAGTCAGTTTTTCTGGTTTTTTGAGGGGGGTTTTATTTAAAAAAAAAAAACAGCAAGAATGATGTTCTTGGGACAGTGAAATAAAATGCTTATTGCTTTGGAACAGGGATAATCAAATGGCTCTTCAAGCACATGGAGAAACCTGTATGGTTCTTGGTTAGTAATCAACAATCTGTAGTGCTTGTTTGGTATTTAAGGTTCCTGAGGTGTTTCTCCAAACACTCAAAACCGAAGTAAAATTACCCAATAAATAGCAAGTCTTGCAGAAGAGTTAAATGCTTCTAATACCAGGAAGCTCCATAGGCATTATTTTAGCAAGAAATAGATAGCTGCAGTCAGATAACATAAAGGAGTGTATAGAAGATTTAAAACATTATGGCCCTTTAACCACATGTATTCAAACAAAGGAACTGAAGATAGCTTACTTTTTTTCCCCCAGGAGCTGTAATACGAGGGAAAGCCCATCTCTCCGATATCTGTGTTTCCTCCCATGGGGACACTGATCAGTGAACTTTAGGATTCCAATAAAGCCATGAGCAGTTTCTTACTGAGTGCTTCGTAAAGAGTCCTTTGTGAGGACTTTGACAATCTGTAACTAGATAGCAGCCTCTCCTCAGGTGTGTTTCTCATGCTTTTATCAATCTCCTGTCAGTCATTTGCTCTTAGCATTCTCTGCCTTTCTTTCTGGCACCTCCTCAGTCTTACATACATTTGACCTCAGCACGTCTTTATGTANTTTACATTCTGTTCTCCTAGTCACTCATTTGCTTGCTCTCTGTTTACTGCAGAGGTCTCTTGCATTTATCTGTTTGTCTCTTGCATTGCCTAATGAACTAGTAAATTACTTGTTTCATCTTGTTATGTTCTACCTAAGTATTTCAGATTTCATACCAACAGAAGCCCGAGTTCTAGCTATTTTTCCAAATGTGTGGCGAAAATCGTGGTATATGGGAAGTAAGCTGGAGAAGCAGGGTTGATGCTCCCATGAAGAGTGTAGAATATCTTTATTTAAAATAAACATACAGATAAATGAACACTCTTGCTCTCTCCAGTAAAACAGCAGTTAATTTTACTGATATGAAATGAGGAAATTGTCAGCTTGCAGTTCAACTTAAATTTGAAAACTAAACTTTAGCTGCTCTGTTTGCAGAGAAACAAGATTTCTTCCTTCCTTTTTTAACATTTCATTTTACATGAAGCTCTTTGTTTTTTTTAAATACAACATTTTAAGTGATTAACTGCCTTTCACTAATGAGATGTAGTAAGTCATACAAAAACACTCTCATGAGGCCTGATGGTCATGTTTTATCTTTACAGTTCCATTGTTTTACAGTTCCTGCTAGAGTGGAGAACGAATGGGTGGTAATAATGCTGGCAGATTCTTGTAGATTTTGTGATCACTCACACACTGGATAAAGGGCCATAAATGTAGGAAAGCATGTTTCTTTTTTTTTTATTCCTTCCTTTCTGACTATGTTATTTTAGGTATGTTTGTTATTTAATTATTTTGCTTGCAGAGCATATTGTGTGTCTGAAAGGAAATGTTCGATGAGTGTGTTCTCTCACAATGAAAATGTGAAATGCACTCAGGGCAACTTTTGTATGTAGTAGGAGTTTGGCATATATTTTAAGGTAATGAGATTGTTTACTCTTGGAATGGTTCTGACTTTCTTCATGATCAACAGCTATTATATAAATACAGGTTTTTATACAATACAGTTTTATAGAGACAATGGATAAACATAATCAAATATAAGTATTTTCAAGAATATGTTTTTCTCAAGGAAATAGTTAAAAGTAATAGTTTCCTAATTACTTAATTTCTACAGGAGATAGGCTAAGGTTGTCTAATACTTACTTTAGTCTGAAACTAATTTAGAAAGATCTTTGTCGTATTTTCCTCTGAAAATTTGTGAGGATATTTCCTTCTCACAGTAAACTTTTTTTGGGAATTCAGATCCTGTTGTATTCTAGTTATAGTATGTAGAATGACTAAAAGTTGCTTGTTTCTTCATTGTAATTTCTAGTAACACACAAGATGCTTGAAATAAGGTTTGCTGCAATCAATTAATAGTTCTTCAGATTAAATGGACAATACTTTTCTATAGATTTTTTCTGTCCCTTTGCCAGTGTGCTTTTCCTATATGGTAAAAATTAGAATGTCTGAGATGCAAGCAGGTTTTGTCTTACAGTAAAATTCAGCTTTGGCTTGACAGAAGAGTTGTTAAAAAAATCCACAAAAAACCCAAAACACAACCCACCCTCCCTCCTTCCTCCCCCCAGCCCCCCTTCTTTTGTTTCTGAAGTATAATTTGTTTTGTATTGTGGGATGTATCGCCCACTAGAGGTATTCACATCATTCCTTTGACCTCTGCTTTTTCTGAAAGATTATTTTGCTCTTCTTTGCCCCATGGTTAAAGTAGGCTTAAAGTCTGCACATGAAGAGGTAATTAGATATTCACACTTCATCAGTCCAATCACATGCCTACCTGTTTTCAGGCTATGGGCCTATGTAGCTCCACTCTTAGACTTTATATTCACTTAGGGTGATTGCATAAAGGTGAGTAATGAGGCAAGAATCCAGGGTTTTGCTTCTGGAAGAGTAGGTTGGCAGAGGAAAATTGAAGCATGACATTAGTCATGTTAGATTTTAATTTCTTCCTAACAGTTATATAACAAACAAACAATCACAAGGCTATGGTTGTGTGCTTACTCTTTGTCAAGAAAGTGTAGAGATCTTGACTGTAGATTGTTCAATGTTTAGGTTGCTATGGTGGACCTAAGTTGCTGGGTAGGTAAAAAAATCATTTACTATGAGCAAGTCATTTCTGTGAACAGTTTCAAACATGAAAAAGCTGAATTTTGGGTTGTAGGGATAGGAACTAGCAAGAGTTGCTTCCCAACATTTCACTAACTCTCATGTGTCTCTTCATTAGTCCTGTCATTCTTACGAGTTTCTAAGCACTTTGCTGGGACAAATGATAGTGTGGAAAAGCTGTTACAATTAGAATAGTAGTTAAGGTTGTTTCTGATGATGACTTTCCATTTTTCTTAATGTGACCTATTGGCCACAGTTAAAATTTGCCTTACTGTTTAGTTGTTAATCTTCTAAGCGAGTTTGTACATACAGTGTACTAATAGGCTTTACCCTCAGTCATAGATCCATGGAATCAGGTAAGCTAAACTCTGACACAATATTTTTGAGACACTTCTAATGTATGTTTTTGGTATTCCTTTGACCCTATGCATTTTATAAAGCTGCTTTCATTCAAAGTCTGGATTGAAAAAGGATTTCTTTAAAGGTGAAATATTACCCTAGAACATAATGAATTTTCTTTAGTTACTTTTTTTCACTTTTTCTTTCTTTTACTTTGTCTGTCACTCTTAACTCTTAAATACTGCCTCGACCTTTGAAAAGTTGAAAGAGTAATGATGAAGGATTGAAAATAAAGCCATTCAAAACAGTGCAAAAACATATCAGATATTGTAGATTCTGCTGTAGCCAGTAGTCTACAAATAGAAGAAGGGCACAGGATAAAATGAAATGTGATGGCATTTTTCAAAAACAGTTTATGGATATTTTAATTTAGCTGTGCAGTAGGAATTTGGGAAAGAAATTAACCTCAGTACTTAGTCTTGGTTTTGAAAAAGATGGAATTTTTCCAACCACTTGCCTCTTTGTAAGCAGCTTTTAAAAACTCTTTTGCAGTAAAACAAGTTAAGTGGTCCTTTAATAATGAGCCATGGCAGAACTGTTGGTATTGAACTGAGACATCACTAAAAGACATGAAAATATTTGACTAGTACATGTATCAACTGTTATGTGTGCAGTATGAAATGGATTTGATTAAAGAAAGTTGGAGTTGCTTGTGTCTGATTCAAACTTGCTCATAAGGGAGGGTGTTTATGTATGAAAAGATTGAGGAATGCATGAATGGACACATCTTCTCAGAGGCTGCAGAGAAGGCTGCGCACTGAGATAAATGATGCATTTCTGAAAGAGAGAACATAGACCTTGCAGGTGGTATTAAAAGTATGGTGGGGAAAGTTCTAAGGACCCTTTTGATTTAGAGGGGATATGTCTATTTTTGCAGGCTTGTTAATTTTTAGGAGCTCTTTTAGAATTTTTGTAATGATACTGTGTTGTGTATGGTTCATTTACTGCTTGAAAATCCCATTCTATGAAAAGTGTCTAAACACTGGTCATTTTTCCAGGCTGAGGCTTGGAATTTTTTTAATTTCACCTCTGGGATATTCTAGTGCTTCTGATAGGGAAAAGAAATTGTGTGACTTTATTATTAGACTCATTGTGAAAGGCCCTGTTTTAAACAAAAAGTTCTTTTTCTGAGGCAACTTTTATAAACAAAACCATCCTAATCAGAGAAGGGCATGCCAGTAAAGCCTTGTAGCTCATGTCCTTCTTGTGTGATAAACAATGACTTGCACTGGCTGCTGTTGCTATAGTGGTGTACTCATTCACTGCATTGCAAAATGTTTTAAATAGCAACACCCTGCTATAAAAACTACTTAAATTTTCCTCATCCCATTTATTTCAGAAAAGAAGTGTACCTTTTCAAGAAGTAGCTTTTTGAGGATTAATGATTGGGAGGAGCTACAGCTCACTCACTAGCTATGTTGTTTCCTGATTCCAGTGGGGTGTGTATGTTCTTACTGGTATGTTTCTGCCTATCTGTCCCTTTTTGGACACTTGTCAGCTTTTGTGGTCTTCCTGCAGAGCTTCCTGTGCACTGCTGTCTGATGATACCATATGAATCAGCAATGTGGGTAGTGTTTTGCCTATCTGACAAATTTGGAAGCTGCAACAGTAATGTTTTTAGTTTTTTCTCCTTTGAAGTCAGTACTATTCAGAGTTACTTTCTTAAGGCACACTGGGATGGATTTCTGTGATCCAGTAGGTCTTTTCTGATTTATCATTTGCTGGCTAGGATATGCAGTAGAAAACAACCTCTTATGAATGCATCCCAGGCAGGTGTTGTAAATGTCTGGATGTACTGAAACAGACAGAATCCTTGCCACCATAAAATGCAATCAGATTCTGGCTTTTCTACATTTTAATGCAATTTTTCATTGTGTCCTTTATTTCTGGTCTAAACTACACAAGAATTAGATTTTACTAATTCTTTCCTCTTTGGAAAGAGATGAAAATTAGATTTCTCATATGAAGCTACTACAATGAGAGGAAATTTAAATAAATATGCCTTGGAGAGAGGGGGTTGGTAGAGACGTGGGTGAAGGGAGGCATACAGTTGATAGGTAGGCTGAGTTGTCAAGATGCTACTTGTAAAGCAAGGGTTAGTCCCTGAAAAGAGCTTATTTAGTAATGTTTTTCCAGTGTTTAGATGGTCTCATTAAGTCATTAATCTTTGAACATGACACAGTTATTTCTCAGCAAGGTGTCAAATAAGGTTTTTCCTTAGACAGCTGGTTTTTTGGTTTTTTTTATATTTGGCAGTTAGATCTATCTCCTTGTGTTAAGGTTTGTGGGATTTTTTTTTCCTTTCACTTTGGTATTCTCAGATTTTGTGCAATTGTGTTCGGCTGAAGAGTGTTAAGTGAGGATACTAAATGAGAACTCTTACACTGCTGTGCTTTGCGCCTGGTTCCCATACTCCTTTTGAACTTTCAGACTTCTTGGAATTCAGTGAGCTTCTCAGGACAGTCTTAGTTTTCTCTAGCAGCAAGGGTAATGGAAGTAGTCACGTGAATCAGTATTTGACACAGCGTCACAGAGTTAGAAAAACGTGGTTGAGATGACTGTGGAACACAGACTTCCTGACACAGTTGCACTTTCCAGCACCTGCTTTGCAGATACAGATTTATACCAGCTGCAGAGTTCCAGGAATTTTACTACAGTTCTTGTTAAAAATAAGTATTTCCAAGTGGCTGAGGAATTAAACAGAAAGCAATGCCATAACTTTGGGTCTGCAGTTGGCAGCATTGCACAAAATATATAACATTCCTTCCGTACAATACAAGAAAAGAAGAGACAGCAGCTATTTTATCCTTACAATGAGCAGAAGTGTAATGCGTGCTTTCACTATGAAGTAGTTTTGTTTTAGAAATCGGAGTTCATAGGTACTTTGAAAGGCTGAATAAAAATGTGCTTAACCTGAATCCTACTGCATGCAAAATTCAGACAATTTCATCTCCATCTCCTAGTTATGCCTCACTACATCAGCAGATGAGTCTAATGAAAGAAACAATGATGAATCTCCACTGTTACAGTATGTTACGGGTGCCATCACGGTTACCATTTATAAATAAAATCAGTAAGTGAGCTAAGTATTCTCCTGTGCGCTTCATAGAATTTTTTTCCTCAGCACAACCAGTTATAGAATAAGGGAAACGCTCATGTCCCTTAAAATAATTCTTCTGCTGTGTGGGAATCTTGCCATTCTGAGTGTTAGTCTCTACTCTCATCTAAAACATCTTGCTATGTGGAGACCTGTACTCAATAGAGACCAGTGGTTATGCCTGAAATATTAATAACTAGACCTTAAAATGAAGACCAGTGCTGGAAAAGTGTTCAGAGCTGTTGAGGGGAGACTCTTCAAAGGTAGAGCTTTCCCTCCCTCCTTTCCAGCATCATTAACTGTGATTCCATCCAGTGCCCCAGACTCTGTACCCTTTGCCCTACTTGGAGTAGTACTCTTGTCCTGAGCAGTCGCAGGATGACCCCACATCCAGTTTGCAGCACGGATTCATAAATGGAGAGCAGCAGAGAGCAGCAGCAGTAGCATGCTCAGCACGTGCTGCCTTGGATCACCATGAACTACACAGTCTCTTTGAGCTAAGTTGTCTCACATACCTGGTGAACTGCAGTAGGCTGTAGGAATCCTTTCTTCAGTCCCTATCACTTTCACTGGCTCATATGGCCCTGAAAATGTCAGGTTTACCACAAGCAGCATAGCTAAGAGCCTAAATATGGATCTTGGGTGGTATCCCACAGCATTTAAATTAACATTAATGTTAATAGAAAACTTCAAGCGAACTAGTTTGACTATGGCAATTGCCTTTTCTTCCCCTTTCTGACCTCTGAATGAAACAAAACTGTTTCCTCCCTTTATGACATCATTTTACCAAAGTATTAATCATTGCTAGTTTGGTGTTGCTTCAAAACCTGTATGACTGTAGAAGTGAATGCTGGAATTGTGTCAGTGCCTTGGGCAGCTGCGCAGGCATACAGAAGTACATGTTCTACAGTCTTGAGAGCTGGTTCAGAAAATTGGCTGCAGTGGTTTTGGGTACATGTTACCTATGCCCAACCTTGGGGTGCCCGCACTTAACCTCCATTCCCCTGCAGTATTCATGTACAGAGATGTGATTTGACCACCATGGCTTTGATGAAGTATAGAAAGCAGAGCAGTGTCTGCCAGATCCATTAGCTGCTGCTGAAGGTTAGGTCAGCATGGAGGATGTTCTAGCTTAACTTGGAGGAGTGTCTGAAGCTAAAAGCATCAACTGTCAGTAGGGTATAAAGATGATTTATCACTATCTTATGCTTAACTCTTTCTTTCCAATCTACACCCCCCACCCCCCTCCTTCCCCCCCAGTTCAAGTAAGTATTGCTTGGCTGGTTTTCTGAGTCTGACCTCAGACCTCACATGCAATGATAGAACATTCTAAAAAATGTCAATAACTCTGTACCAGATCCTTTCGGGGTAATTTTTAATGTATGTTTATACTGGCTTATAGGATCGTGCAGTTAATTGAGTATGCCTTCCACTGATTAAAACAAGAAACAGACTACTTCCCTGAGCTAAATTAAGTGATCCACCTGAAGCTAAAGTAAGCAACCGAAGTTTTGCTACCAGGTTTCATTTCTTGCCAACCTGATTTGTTTGCTGAAGATCTAGTTGTATTTTAATTTATAGAGGTTGATACTATTCACTTACCAGCAAAATCAAGATGGAAAGTATTTTTGCTGGTTTAAAAAACCCCACAAAACTATGTTTTCATCTTTATTTTGAGATTGAACGTGTGAACTGTTGCCTGTCGAGAAATTTTTCTCCCTTCGTTGGTTTCTGAATATGAATTTCACACATTTTTAGGGGGCTTGTTTTGAGTGTTCATTTTTTTTAATGGTAGTAAAGTTAGTTTTAAGAAAAATTCTGTGTTGTGGATATGGAACAGCAGTGATTTAACTACCATTTAACTTGTAAGTAAGGCAATTTATAAAGAAATTATCTTCAGAAATACTTCTGTTTTAATATTGGCTATGTAGCAAGCAGGAAAAAGAGAATCTAGCTTAAACAAACACAGTTTAATACAAGCTCCAGTAACTTTCTTTTAATGGGACAAAACTAATGCTGCTTCTTCTGGCATCAGCTTTTTAAAACAGTTAAAACCAAAGTCTGCTCCTTGCTAAAACATGCCTGGCACTATTTTAGAGCATTTTTCAATAGGTTTCTAATGGTACTAGCAGTTCCTAACACAAGGAAGGGCTTTTGATACCTAAGCTGCATAGTCATTTTGTAGTAAATAAATGCTAATGCTTTCTGTCACCACCCTGTTTTTTTCCTTGCATTACCAGCTCTGATCTTTTTAATCTACACACTAGCTTTTTGACCCTTCCATTATCCTTGTTTCATATATATGAGAACAGTGGGGATGGGTATTTACAACTGTGTGGAAATCAGACATAAAAATTTGGAGAGCAAAGCTTATTTTCCTACTATTCCAGCACTTCTAGTCAAATGCTCTTAATAGAAGTGATTCTGCCTGGTAGATTAACAGTGAAAGCACAGTGAGATTTCTGAGGAGATACTTCTTAATTGCACTGCCAGCCTCAGACTCCAGAAGGAGTCTGACTCAAGCAGTGTTTTCCTCCTCCCCCTCTGTCTTGTCAGTGTGGGTTCACAGCGTGTATTGGTGGGGCATGTGACTGCCGTACAGATAGTGCACTTGAACAATCATCATCTGTAGTCCATAGGGCAGCTAAGTTGGGTGTACTGACAGTGGGGTGCACAAGGCAAGCAAACCAAGACACTTACAGTATGAAAAAACTTGGCTCCAGGAACACGGTTTTACATCTTGAATCTACAGTTACTTTCTCATTACTTACTTAGCAGCACCTCAGTACCACTGCAGACCAGCAGCCTGAACCAGTGTTTTATCTGCCGTGTGTTTTGCATGCAGTTAGCAGGAATGGGTAGTTTACCCCTGAGCTATTTTTCTCATGGAAACCTATTTCCCTCTGATTTTACACAGATTATCAGGAGGAGTTATTCTTGGCAGATAAGTAGTATTCAGGCTTCTATTCAGGAGCCACAGTACCTGCATTTCAGATTACACAGACGTGGTAAAAGGCTTTGCTACAAATTTTCCTCAGCAAAGTAATGAAGATGAAAGATGTAGTTGAAATTATAACCAAAAAAGTGTTCTTCCCATTTATTCATTCTACAAGGCATCTCCCTCTTGACATCAAGCATCCTTCCAAGCAGGTTTCACAAGTCTAGTGGAAGTCTTCATGTAAAAATCTTTTGGGAAAAAAAGTACATTAAAAAAGTAAATTAAACAAGTATTTAAAGAAATCTTTGCATGTTTTAGCAAAAATTGAACTAGATCTGGCCTACAAACATTTTTCTTTATCTTATCCAAGGGCACTTAAAACTCACCATTAATTGTGATGAGTCCAGTGGTTGTCCTCATAATCAAATGTCCTCGTCGATAAGTATTTGCTCAAATTAATACCAGATTGTTTGTGAAAGGCTTCATAGGCATGAACAAAGGTTGCATAATTGGGCTCAGTGTATTTGAAATGCCAAATGGCAGGTCTCTAGCTGACTGCCGTCTTCTCCCAAAGTATGGAAGTTACCAAATTGCTTCTTAGAGGACTACTGCATCTTTTCTATGTTTGATGTAAAGGCTAAGTTACGATATATGATATGCAGAGTGCTGTCAGTAATGAAGTATCTTTTCAAGAAAATTGCAGATTTATTTCTATGCTCTGTATTTAATAAATATAAACCAGTTAAAATTAGGCTTGAGACTGTGGTCAGTAAGTCATTTGGTGAGCAACATGAACACAGTTTATGTAAGATACAGTTTTCCATTTTTCTGAAGCTTTTCTTTGTTAAGCCCCTGACAGACAAATGTTAATATTACTGAATATCTTGCTGAAATGAAAAATATGAGGAAAACATCCAGAGACGGATTACACTAGTAAGTAACTGAAATACAGTTACTCTTGTTTTTGGTGGTGGACTATGCTGTGATTTTTTTTTTTTCCCAACTGGTATGTTTAATACTGTTTCTCCTTCATCATGTAAATCTATGGCATGGTCCTTGTGCTACCTTAGTCACTCTTTCTGCTTAGCTCTGCTATCTTTGGGGGTGGTGAAATAAAACTACACCTCAAATCATACTGCCTGAACTGACTCAGACCTCTTCTGAAGATCTAACTGCTGGAATACTGTTTCCTTTTTAATTAAGGGGCTAAAAACAAAAAGAAAGAGTAGGTGTTTACTAATGGGATGAAGGTGTTTTCAGTCTAGAATACACCTGCGGTATAGACAGCAACTCTTTATGGCAATCCTTCTCCAGATATACATTGTTCAGGACCAATACTCAACTCCTTGGGTTTAGGTTTGGATGCTTGATGGCAAGCAAAGTAGGAATAGCAGGTTACTTAATGCGGAGTTAGTTGTGTTGTTGGATGAGTCACTGTCTAGTTAACTGTGTTCTTTTTAACCTGCTTCATTCATTATTTTCCCTCTCCTAACTGTGAAATAAATATTTATTGTAGACCTTGATTGACATAAATCCTATAATGATGAGTAAATTTTGTAATTTTAGTGTGTTGTTGTGTTTGAGGGTTTTTCCTGTTGTTGCTCCTGAGGCAGTAGCTGAAGTAAATGGGAGGAATTTGCTGGCTACCTGGCAAAGTCACACATTTTTTGGAAGTTGATGTAAATTCAATGTCACAGTCATTCATCTGTCAGTTCATTTGACTCTTTCCTTTGGAGACTTTTCACTCCTATTCCACTTACCAAGGAGACTAAACCTAATGTACCAGAATTAAACAAAACAATGATTACAAAAAAAAGAAAAAGCCCACCAAAAACCCCACATCAACCAAACACTAATCTACAATTTGCAATACTTTTTGAAGTCTTGGTAACACCCACTGAATATCTGCTGGGAAAGAGAAGATAGTATTCTCTTTGTTACATATCTTAAATATATCCTAGACTGTAATTTCTGAAGCTCCCTTTTGTATTAAACTGATTACAAGGTGATGGCGTTGTCACTCCTGCTCAAAGTAGAAAGAAGAAGAGCCTTTATTTATTAAAGCCTCCGCATGTATGTTTCCCTTGATGACTGTCTCAGGCTGCATTTTAGGTTTTTTTCCTCTCTAAGAACTCAAGTCTAGAACAATAACAAATCTGCATTTCATAACTTCCCTTAAGCACTACCAGCAGAATAAAATCAGCATAGTATTTTAATTGTCACTAATGCTGAAAAAAATAATGGTAAGGCTGATAGTAAACTCATTAATACCTTCTGTTGGTGCTGAAGTTATGAACAACAGCACAAGCAATTTAGCTTTTTGGCCAGTAACTCAAGAAGACAGCACTGTTTTAATATGCATGTGAGTCATGCTTGTTATCTCTGTAAATACAAAAGAAGGAGGCAAGCAAAGAAGTAATACTTAGAGCTTAAATTATTCGTGAAACAGCCTTGAAAACTGAAACAAAACAAGCATATTGGGGGAGTTAGGAAAATGGCTGATAGTTGTTATAAAGCAAGCAGTTTTTCACCTTGCTACATGAGCAGTTATATAAATGGTGAGATTCAGTCGTTCAGGGGTTGGGGGCAGGAGGCCATTTCATTGTTCCTCTGATTGAATTGCTTTTAGAATGGAACAAGTCAGTGCAGCTGTGTCTGCCTAACGTGTTGCTAGTGTCAGTGAAACTGCTTCTCTTGATATTGTCTCCTCACTGTAAACACAGTGTGCAGATGGTTTATCAGTTACCTCTTTAGTTCATAAACTCCGTCTGCCTTTCTATAAGCTCTCCATGTGCTGTGTTTTAGATTCAAGTAAGCCTTTAGACACCAGATTCTTGTCATTTCAGTGAGAAGTGGGGAACCCTGTAGAAATAGAAGCAGTGTTTTGAATCTGGGCTCTGGTATTTGTGATGCTGATGTGAGAGGCCCTAAAGAAGAGAAGGCAGTGAGCTGTGTGAGCATCAGGTGTGACGCAGCACTGAAGAGCTTCACTGCTGCAGTCTTTTTTTTTTTTTTACCTCTTAGCTTGACAACAACATGAGTCACAGCAAACAGTTAGGGAGAGGTCAGAAAATGTTCCACACAGGTGACCAGGCAGTTGTTAGACTATAATAACATAGCTGTGTTTGTAATGAGGTAGATTGTCATGTAGTCTCCTGCTAGGATAAGGTTTCTCTCCGTGGATCTGGAGAACTATTCTGTTCTTTGATTATATTGTTTTGCTATATGATTAATAGTGCTCTTAGTTTCGTGGTGTTTGGCTTTATTAGTAGAGATATTAATGTGCATTTTTAAAAGACAATGTCATACTGCAGTTCTTTCAGAAAAAGTTCCAAGCGATTTGAAAAACTGGTTTTAAGTTGTATCTCAATGACTATATTTCTTCTGATAAACATATTTGTCAGAATTTTTTTTTAACGGTGCTTCTAATTCTTTTTGATTAAAGTAATTTTGGAACAGGCTGGATAAACCATTCCAACCCTAAATGATCTGTGCTAAGATAACTTTATGTTAACTCGTTTCACTATTAAATAAAAAAATCTAACGTCTTGGATGGTATCAGTTAAAAGCATAGAGAAAGCACTCAGCACCATATGCTGTGTAAGAAAGACAATAATAAAATAAAGTTAGAACCAGATTCTAGTTGATACAAAAAACAATGTTGGCTACACAGGAAAATTTCATAACAAAATCTTCATATGTTAGGGCATCCATGATTTGTAGTAGTGCTTAGGAACATACTAGTAAATGTTCAGGAAATAAGAGGAAAAAAACCCCATTAGTTGATGTTAATAAAAGCATAACATTTGGGAGAAAAGTTCAAACTTTGTTAACTGCTGCACTATTCAGTAGCTGTATGCACTAAACTCACTCCTTCAGTTTAGAGTCTTACGAAAATTAAGTGCAGTGTGTATTGCTCTGTTTTGAAATGCCGCTAGAAAACCGAAAAAGATGATGAAGGGTATAATTAGAAATCTCATAGGAGTTTTTGGGCTTGTTTGGTTTTGTTCCCTTTTTTTTTGGTGGGGTTTTCTGGATTTGTTTGGGGGGAGGTCGTGTTTTGTTTGGGGTTTTGGTTTTTTGTTTTGTTTCAGCAGCCAGGGTCTCCTAGTTTTTCTGCGAGACTTTTAATGTTCTGCTTTTAACCTGTCGAGGTGTCTCTATTGCATATTTCTCTTGTTGACAGCAGACTTCATGTGTCTCCAGAGACTTTCACACAAGAATAATTAGTCTGTACATAGTTTTGGAATCAAGACATTTCTCTCATTTTTCTATTGCTGGCAGAAGATATACTACCACAGTAAGAAAGGATTCTGTTAAGAACATAATTCTGTGCCTACTGCCAGAATTAGATGTTTCCAAACTGTTCTGACGGGTTCCTCTGTCCCATTTAATATGCTGAATTGACAAAATCAATCAGTTGCTTTAGATTTTGTTCCCTACCCACAGCACCTTTCTCCCCATCAAAACCAGTTTAGCTTAGTTTAGATTCAGTTTAGTTCTTCTGCCCTTCCAGATGAGGGCTTTAATTTTAATTATTAATTTATACCTGGTTTTATTCTCCCACTGATGCTTCAGAAAATTAAATCCCAGGGGAAAAAAGCACTATGGTTTATTTTAGGATTGTAAAACCTGCAGTTTTCCAGTGTTCAGAAGTTGTTTAGATCATACCTAATATGCTCTATAAGCTTCTTTTTGTGCTATTATATTTAACTGTGCAGGTTTAGTGTCTGCTTTCAGCAGGAATAACAAGTAACAGATAACTGGAACTGTAAAAAGAAAGTCTTCATAGGATTGCCTAATGTTCTACTGTTCAGGAAGACTACTATTTGCTATTGACATTTAGGATATTTTAGACATTTAGTGATAAGCACTAAGTTTCATAGCAGTTTTTCTGTGTTTCTGAAATTGTGATACAGTGCAACAAACACCAAAGGAGTGATACTCTGTGTAATCTGTTTTTTCACTTACTTTGAATTTAACTTATTTTCAGTTACTGAATATAACTGCTGAAATGGGTGCAACTTCCAAGTGCAAAACCATAGAGTTTTTATCATGAATGTAAAAATAGGAAGGTATTTGAACCAAATTTTGAAGATAATTAGAAATAAAACATTGCTTTAAATGGTCATTGCTTGGAGAAGAAAAAGAAAGCAAACACGTTTTATCTCTTCTGGGGAATCTAAATTTGATAGTAAAGAAACAGCAAACACTTGCAGTTTCAACAGCAGAACGTGTTCAGCCAAGAAATGTAATACAGGAAACAAAAAGTAGCAATATTTATGCCATTGAATCCTGTCCCATTTATGTGACTTCAGTGCATATGCACACACACCCTTTTTTGCTGAGCTTCAATTAAGTTTTGAGTACTTACAGAGAGAGCCATAAATAGGGAAACTGGTTCTGTTATTGCTGGTTTTGGTATTGCTTGTTCAGTAAACAGAACACTGGTCAGGATGTCGCATGATGGACCATTATTCCCCTTACATTTGAAAAAATTAACATCACTAGCACAATTCAAAATTTACACATTTTTTTTTCCTGAAAGGGAGCTAATTCTGTAGCAACACGTAAAAAATGGTGACAATGGTGCTGAACATGTTTTTATAGCTCTGCTGTACACATATCTGAGTACTAATACTTCGAGTTACTTTTGTTTTTGAAGATTTGCAGTGGATCAGCAGTACTTCTGTAACTTCACAGGCCTAGGGAAATGGATCCATTTGGCAGTTTTGATAACTGCTTGGTGAGAACATTTAGATAACCTTCTTTTTCCTGCTTAGATTCTCTGGAGTGATCTGCTGTAGGATCAGATAAGCAGACTTACTTTTTCTCAGATAATTTGTCTAATTTCAGAATCTTGATGGGATAAAGATATCTTTGTGTTTGGTGCCCTTACTTGGGGCCATAAGTCCATTGTATACTATTTCGTAATCACTCTTTCTGGAGCATAGTTTTAGTACTTCTTTTATGCATATTCTTAACATACAGGAGAAGGGATTAGTATTCCCAAGTTCTGTGTTGTTCAGGAAAAATATCTTATACCCTAGATACTTCTTCCTTTACATAATTTGCAGGTATTGGGAAAAATAGTATTTTTTAAAAGCTTCGTGTGTTTTCATGCTTCAAAGCTCCTTTCTCCTAATTTATTAAGAAATTTTCTTTAACAAAAATCATCGATCATGAGAACAATTGGAGACTTACCTTGTAATTCCCAGAACAAGCCCATTTATCCTTCTGCCCCGGATGTCTTCCTGGTTGCCTGCCTTCCTGAAGGTCCCTAATGCTTCATGGTTACACTTTGCTTTCATTTTTTTTCAGTTCACCTGTGATTACAATTTTTCCTTTATAGCCTTTCTTCTGGGCCTGTATGGGATTCATATGGTCCTCTGTGGGGCTGATGAGGCAATATGATGTCAGCCATAGGATGCCTACCTTGCCAAGAACCTTGGGACTCAGAATTTAGGTGGAAACTGCATCTCAGGAAATAAAAAATCTACCCTTCACATTCTTATATAATGCACTTGAGTTTTATGCCTGAACGTTCTTGGGGAGTGCATTCCTCAATAGATTATCCTTACTCTTTTGGACAGGACGATCTGGAGGAGTGGAAATTGATTTGTTTTTCTCACAGACCAGAGGCTAGAATGCAACCCGTGGGAATCATAGAAAATTTTAGTTATTTCTTTTCCTGTTTTTCACGTGGAGTTTTATATTCTGGTTTCATAAACTTGATGAGTATGTGTTTTGACAAAGGAGAACAAAAGACAACTCATTAACTCTTAAGTTGTTACAAATCTTCACTGAATGTTTAGAAGAAAACAAATGTTCATGTAATTAGTTAATTTCTTCTGAAACCTTCACTGTCTCCCAAAGAATCGTCTGTCAGACTATAGTGGGTAAAAAACTTCAAAGGAAACTTTAATTTGTGTTACTGAAGTTAGTGGAAAGTTTGTTTCAGCCTTAATTATAAAGAAACTACTGTCTTTGTCTTGTTCTTTGCTTAGTTTTATTCTGCATTTTTTCTAATTGTTTTGATTGGATATTGTGGTTTGAGTTTTATTCTGCTCCTTGTCTGGGCTAGCAAATTTTTTTTGTGTTATTTGAAAATAAGTTTGGAGGGAAGACCTGAGGTCGTGAGGTTTGGAGTGAGGACAGGGATATGGGAGAGATGGACTGTCAGACCCAACAATCACAGATGAATCAAAAACGAAGTCAGATGCACCTAATTTTGTATAATTCTAGCTAGAACTGGCATCTTCTTGTGCTCAAAATTCTAAAGCAGTTCTTTTGAAGCACCCTGTTTTCTGCTTTCGCCCCGCTGTCCCCTTGTTTTCTCTTTAAGCTACAAACATTCTGTCAATCTTGTGTCCTCCAAGTTGAGGCTTGACATGCATGTAGGAACGTGCAGACAAAATAGAAGACAAAACAGAACTTGATCTCTCAAAATTCTTTTTCCTTTCTGATAATCTTGCTGATTATCTAGCTTGGAGCCAGAAAATAGTTCATTTGGAGCACTTTTCTTACTAGGTTGCAGGAAAGTAGGGAGGAGTTCTGCTCCTTAAATGGGAGTTTTTAGTGGAGCTTCTCCATAATGTTGTATGTAGTCTAGACTAGCAAAAAACTGCTTTGGGTTGTTTACATTTTTCATTTTAATTGTATTTCCTATTTAAGAATTTTTCAAAGGGATTACATGACTTACGCAGAGTACAAAACTACTGGAAGAATAAACTGAGAAGTGTGCAAGGAATTACGTAAGGAAGTCCACACTTAAGTTACTTCCTTTGGCTTCCGGCTGAGAATATCTGTCCTTGCTTATGAAGAAGCTGTGTCTGTTTGAAAACTTGGTTCTGTAAATTTTTCTTTATCCACCTGCAGTTTTTTCTTCTCAAGTAGTGAAGGACCTTCCTGCCTTCTTTTGAGAGAAAGATATGTAACTGAAACAGACCAGAATTAAGAAAACTCCCTATACATGCTGTTTCTTGTTGTTCTCTTAGTGAAATAACTCAAAATACATAGTAAATAGATAATTAATTATTCCTATTTAAATTCTGTTAATTTAAATAGGAATAATTTAATAGTTTAAATAGCTGTTAATGATACTGAAAACTGAAACTTAAATATCATTATCTCAGACACTGTATATGTCCTTTGCTGATGATTTTAAGCTGCATGTTACTTAATATGAGGCTGTGGAAATAACTCTTGCCCACAAACTGGCAGACAGATAGTGCTTAAAAGAGTTCTATGTGGCAGACCTTGAAATATTTGAAAAGCTTTGAATTCAGTCTTCTTTTAAGATTGGACCATCCATGCCTTTTTTAGTGGGTTTAAACTCTTATTACATATTGCAACCTGCAGAAGATGACTGATGTGCAATTTGAATGGATTTACTTGTTTTGAAATAATGTTCAGCCTTTATAGTTCAGATAAGCTGGTTGTTAGAGCTGTATTAAGCACTTTACAGTCAGCGTATATGGACATAGTGTGTTCACTTTCCAGACCTTTTATAAAAGTATTATTTTCTCCTTATCTGCATATAACATTTAATTTTTGTTGATTTGCTGTTTCTGAGGCTTGTGGCTGTTGTCCTCTTAATTTATCAATCCAAAAGTAGTGATCTCTTGCCAACATTTCTTACTTTCTCTTGCTGTAGATAAATGATGAAAAGCAAAAACCTACACTACACTTATTTTCTAGCTCTAAAAATAAATACAATATTTTATAACAAAGCAGATACATTCTTAGCTGTTTGCAATTTCAGTTATATTCAACACTTCCCTTGCACTTTAAAGAATTTAATACAGCTAGGAAGTAGTTTCATGTATTTTGCTCCTTTCTACATATCTAATGTTTTCCCAAGGAAAAAATTAATTTTTTATGTCTTTAAAATATTTTTTCTTTGTGATGCAATATTCTGCTGAAGTCATGTTACTCTTTTATGTAATTTCTTAGTGTTTGACTTAGTATTCCATGCAAGAGGACGCTGAAAATTTGAGAGTAGCTATATTTTTACACATCATCCCAATTTAATAATTTTATGAAGTTATCCAGAATCCATTTTTATGTATTACATTCTATATTTTTCTTGACCTAATAGGAAGTCAGTCATAAATATCATAAATATTAACTGTGTTGAATACCAGCCTCTTATTTGGCATATATTTCATACCCAGGAGAAATTAGATAGATCAGTAGCAGAGCAGGTTGCCTTAATGGAAAAGATTTACATTATATGTAATGAAATCTCTTTTAAGTTCTAGGTTCAGGTACATGGTAGGTACTTCATACCTCCAGAATGACTGTGAACCCTTAGAATCCATTTGACAGAAGAGAATCTGGATTCATACCAGCTCTATGTCTGCCATTTACTGGCCTGAAGCAATATTCATTAAAAGGCAGTGCTTGTTTGATGATGTAATACAAGATGCTGGGTAAGAGGCTGGTGAAGGTTGGAAAATCCTGGCAGAGCCACAGTGATTTCAGTGAATCTACACTGATGCCCACCACTTGCAATCCATGTTCAACAATTGCAGATAACTGTTTTTCTTTGATGGTCCCAAGTTTATACAGATTTGCAACTTCTCAGTGAAAAGAAACCTTTTCGTTCTAAAATGTGTTTTTCTATTTAGCGTTTTATTTTCATTGTTAGAATATATTTAGTGCTAATGATGTTTCCATCATAACAGATGTTGTAATGCATATAAACAGTATAGCTCTACTGTTCATTATTTCATCCAAACTACACAAGACTAACCTAAACATCCCTTGTGATTGGTAATATGATGAAAGAAGTCAAATGTTGCCACCAAAGGCTTGCTTTCTAGGAAGGTGGTTCCAGAGTTAAACCTCCATTTTGCACTTTTATTATAGGACTAGTGTGTTCTGTCTTGAAAATATTTTAATATATTCAGAACTCACAAAATAGTGTTATCTAAGAAGAAAAGAAGCAGTATTGGAAAAATGAGACTGTTGTGAAGAGAAACTGCAACTCATCCAGCAGAAGATGTTTTTCAGTTGTATTTTAGTAAGATAACACATATGTGGTCAAATCTAAGTACTACTGAACGGTTACACAAAGCGACAAATCACTTCATCACCTTATTTCTTTATTTTTTAATGTGTCATGAGAGGTGTATATGGCCATATGTAGGGGCAGGATCTCTTTCAGTTGCAGAATTTTTTAGAGCACCTGACTGTGAGCACTTCTACTTCATTTTCTTCAGTAAATAACATGTGGAAGAAAGAACGAGAGTTTTTAAGTTTCTCATACTGGTTCTATAAAAAAGGGGGAAATTTGTCTTGAATTGGCATATTTTGCTTCTAACCAATACCGTTCTATGGAACTATAACTTAAGCTGTAATCTTTCAATAAAATGAACCAATGAATCACCATTTAAAGATTTCAGTTTTTCAGATATTTTTATTGAAGTGGAATAAATACATAACTGTTCTTTGTTTAGTGAAAGAGGAGCAGTATTGATATAACAGTGGGTTTCACTGAAAGAGTTGCAAGCACAATAACTGAGATTTATTTATGTACAGCAAGTCTTAGCCTCCATCAGCTTTAGAAAAAGTTTATATTTTGCCCACAGGAAAGGATGTGTGATGTGTCTTCATTCAGATACTACTGTAGTATAGGTGTCAGAAATCAGAACACTTAGGAAATTTGGCAAAGGATTATGCATTTTGAATACATTTCAGTTTGAATACATTTCCATCTGTATTAAAATACTGTAAAATATTTTATGTCAGAAGAACAGTTACATTTCTAAAAAAACCCTTTAGGTTTTAGCTGTTGCCCTTTAAAGGCAGCATTTCTAGTAGATATCTCATGAGTAAACCAAATTAAGGCTATGTACACCACAGAAATTTCTTGGTGTTTACCTCATTTATGTTCCATACAACCATTTTTGCATCTTTCCTTCTCTGTTACTGGGTGGGCAAGGATTGCTGCAATGGAGGTGGCTGCAGGGGCTTGCAGTATACCAGATATTCCTGGTTACCCATTCCTCCCATGATTTTCCACAGTGAAACAGAATTAGAAGTGCTTTGTGCCATTTGCCATCTTTACTTGCCAACTGCCTACATGGGTCCTTCTGTCTGGTGGATTCTTCTTGTAGAAAACCTTAATTCAGTGGTATATACAGTCCCAGGAGTGATAAATCTAAATGATCTAATTTGCTACAATTTCATTAATATTTATTGTAACGTGGATCTCTAGAGAAATGAATCTAGCACCTTGAATATTTCAGTAGCTCACCTTACTTTCAAGAGACCAAAAATCACTCAGAAGTCTTTTCCAATGCCTCTTCCTGGGTCAAGAAATTGAGAAAACAATAACTAACAATCTCCATTAACATATACCATCTGTGAATATATCAAATGTCCCACACTTGGGGTTCAAACTAGGGCCGAACTCACAGATGAGCGGGAGGTCCAGATAAAAGCCAAGTCTTCATTCTAATACAGTTCCCCCTTTTTTTTTTCCATAGTCAGCCTGATCTGAATGAAGGACCGTTTACTGAATTAGTATGTCTACACTTCATTTAGTTTTTTCTGAGGGTTTACATGTGCAGGAAAGAAAAATGTAGGAAGCTCTTAATTATTCTTAAAATAGATATATTAAAAATTAGGGTCCAGTATTATATTCCTCATTGTTCAGAAAAGTGTGCAAAGAAATTAAAAAATACAAAGTATGTTCCATAAGCAATGCCTAAGTTAATATAAAAATTTGTCAGTGAATATAACTGCAACAAGCATAGCACTTAGCTGGAGCCACAGCTGTGATGTAAATATATATATATATGTGTGTATAATGGATCAAAGTGGAAACCCAAAGCAATTATTTCAAACTCAGTTCCTCAAGAACTGCATGATAAATGCAGCATTGGAATCCAGTAAAGCTTAGGATTCATAAAAGCTCTCATACTGCCAAAGAGTGAACTCTATTTAAATATCTAGCTTTTATGTCCAGATAATAAAGTGGCTGTTCCCATCTACAGTACAGTATTACAGGAGTTACTTGCCTTTAGGTTTCAGTAGATGGTATACCTTTTTTTGTTTGGTTGGTCTTCTCTTTTCATATGTTAAAGTGGTGTTCAGGAACATAAAAGCTAGATGGCTTACAAGCTTTCTGAAAGGACCCATAACTAAAGGACCCATAACTGTTTTACCGTGTTTAAAGGAAGTTAAGGCCTACATGTCTGGCTCCTGAATGGTGCTCCAACAGAATGTGAAAGGGTATTAGTTTTGCAGTGCAGTAACAAGTGATTTGTTATTTGTTGTTGGGTGTTTTCCTCAAAAAAGGGCTAGGTTATCAGCTTAACCTACAAGGCCTTCATCAAACAAAACTGTTTAAAATTGCAGAGTGTTAATCAGAGCTGTTCATATACAATTATTTGTGTACATCTGGTTAAGTTTTAAGAGCTTAGTGTGAGATAAAAATAAGTAATGGCTAGTGGAAGGTTGTCTGAAGAAACAAGTAAGAGGCGTATGGCGTGGGTGAAAAAGGTGAACGATATTGGTAAGGATGCAGTAGTGAAAAGTATGTGACTGTGTTCATGGTTTGTTTGGTGGGTTTTTTTCCCTCTACAGTTTTCACTTTTGGTGGTTGGTCTGCTTAATAGTTCTGATTTCAGGGGGTTGGTGTCTGGCTCCAAAGTCACCAGAAGTCTTGTCTTCCTTTCCAGCAGCTTATCATTGCATTAACACAGTTATATATGCTTGATTGTTTTTAATGTTGAGGTCTTCTTTTTGTCAGTTAAGTAATGTTAATGATAGCTGAGACATTACTCTTCGGGGTGATACAGGCAAGGTAATCTATTCTGAAAGTGTGATTTCAGGTTTTAATTAAAGACAATTTTTTCTTCTATATTGATCAGAAGAGTGAAATCTTAGATTTTAGTTGGAAGATGGAGAAGGCCCTTTCACCCATTTCACATGATGCCAAGGAATGCAATTTTTATATCAAAGGTTTTTGCTTGGCTCTTTTTTCTGGTTTTCTCTTTTAATCACCCTCTTTAGTCTATAAATATGCATTTTTCGAGTAAGTCAATAGATACAGTTCACTGTAGGTCCTGATTCAAGGCACTGGAGCTGCTATCTCTTTGGAGAAACTCTAGTGCAGAGTATCTCTTTGGAGAAACTCTAGTGCAGAGTTGAGAAATGGCAGTCTCAGGACGTCTGTCACACTATTTTCTCTGTTTGCTGTTTTCTAATGTAGCTCCATGTTTTCATTTGCACTAGGAATTTTGAACTATTTCTAGCCACACCATTTAAAAGTAGTGAAGCACATAGGCTCTATCTGGCGTTTATTCACTGTATTAAGCCTTGCTCTTCTGCTTTTTCTTATGTCTGTGCTGTTCCTCTATGTTCAACACTTCCCAAAGCCTTGTTTTCTCTTCCGGAGTCACTGGTGCAGTACTGGCTTTGCTGATGCTAGAGATTATACCAAAAACCCCCTAGCATTCAGATAAAATCCCTAGGCTCATTCAGATAAATGTTGTCCAGAGTAGGTGATTTCAACAGGATGTGCCTTCTGAAAATTAAAAATCAAAGATTCATACGAACACAGAAGGATCAGTTTATGCTAAATTTGGAGAACAGACCACAATATTGTCGCTTGAACAGAGAGTTCTGTTACCTGTGATATACCTAACAAAGTGACTTGTTAGAATTGGTGTAGATGTGAATTACCTTTTTGTAAAATACATTCCTATAGTACTTTTTGTTTAAAAAGTTTCTGCCATTTCTTTTAGGTTGTAGTGTGTTACTGGTTTCTCACATAGTCGTATTACTGTGTGTGGTGGTTGCATATAACTGTAACCAAAGTGATGATGCTTATGTCAGAAGGATTAGCTGAATGGATTTATCATCTGTCTGGCAAGCAGCTTTGAAAGTTTTATTTAGGATTAAGTAAATGTGTTTGGTTGATACGAAAAGTTAAGATTTAGGGTGTACAGTATTGTTGTCAGTGTTTAGGTGTTGAGATGTGAACTGTAGTGGTGACATTTTTGGGGGTTTAGGATTGGCGTCAGCCTTCTTTGAAATGTGATCTAAAGGCAATAGAAACAGGAATGGAAAGAGGGAGATTTCTTCTCATTCATGAATTATCTTTTCTTCTATCAGCCTCCTTCCTGGTTTATCTGCGGTTATTAACCTCACCAGATTCTTCAGTTTCAGCTTTTCTTTTGCAGCCTGACTCAGACAACATACTTCAGGGATTACCAAATATAGTCCACAGTCAAATTCAGTCCCTGGTATTCTGCAAATGCAATTCACAATTTAATTATGAAAGTGTAGTATCACTAGGCATGCCCAGCTTCTTGTAATGTCTAGAAGCCATAAGGCATCTTCATTGTTACACAGTTCAGGAGGAGAAGCTGTGTGCTGCTTAGTTTGATGCGACTTGCCTGTGGTTCACAAGCTCATGGCAGGCTGTCAGTGTGACACTTGGATGAGTAATTTAGTTTCTCTGAGCTCTTGTTCTGCATGTTGCTTGTTCCAACATCTTTATTTATTCATGTTGGGAGGAAAGACCAGCACTGATACGGACAAGGCCTCATGGGGAAAAGGGCTACTTACATCATCTGTCTTCACGTTTTTTGGGCTGTGTGTCTCTAAGGTTCAACAATTAAGTTTTTGTGTTGGTGTGGATACTTCTGCTTCATCACTTCAACATTTAAAACTGAGCTGGCCTGACCTGTAATAAGATGCTTTAGACGGCTGAACATGAAACAAGGTAATATGGTGGTGCCTTTACCATGAAAATAATGGCAGAAAATCTCTAGTCATATGGTTACAGCTGTGTTTCTCCAGTATTTTTATGAAATAATAAATTCTTTATCTCACCCACTGAATCTCTATATGAAAGTGGGGAACCAGTATAGCAGCATCAGTTTAAATATGCTTATAAAATAATATTCTAGGAGTATTTACTATTTCTCTGGCTTCAGGGTATCCGGTCTTGCTTTTCTAATTATAATCCTATGATTTTAGGAGAGTAGGAGTTGACACTGCCCACAGGATACCATCTTTAAAGATGTTATTTCCCTTCCCATCTCTTCTTTCTTGTTGCCATTATTTTGGGTTGGCTTTTTTTTTTTTTGTTTGATCAGTTGGCTGATGTTGGTCTTTTGGGCTTTTTTGTGGCACATGCAACAGGAAAGTGCACTGAGGAGCTGTACTTTGTATGAACAGAAGTAAGACTAATAAATTAAGGCTGCTAAATTCACAGTAATGCTCACAGAAGGATTGCAGGGCATTTTTAACATACAAAACCTGTAATTAGGCAACACAGCCTTTTGAGCTACTTATTGTTGTTCACCAAATATATATGGTTGATAGATTTCCAGTATGGTCTGATCCGAGACAAGGCAAGGAGAACGCAACTTCCAGATTTTTCTAAGACCCTGATGGGGTTTGCCCAATTTATCGGGTTCTTGTAGGGACAGTGATTTCTGAAGTGCTCATTCAGTAAGAATTGCAGGAGTTACTTGCCTTTAGATTTCAGTGAAATCCTCATCAGAAGATGACTAGATCAGATTTCAGTGAAATCAGCCTCATCAGAAGATGAGGCTGCTAAACTGCTGAAAAGTTAGAGAATTATATTTTGTTGTTTTTTCCCTTTCTTTTTCTGTTCTCATTTTTTTCTTGACATGGAAACATTAGTGCCAGACCAAATACATTGCCATTGATCCTGTAAGTTGTGAAAGTGAAGAGTGTTGTATATGTTTGAAGGTTGATAATGATTGAGCACTTCATTTATTTATTTTTCTTGAATTAAGGCTTTGATTACAGTTACAGCAATGGAGTTGCAAGGAGGAATGACAGAATTTGTGGGTTCCTGTTAGACAATCAATTATGTGTGAGAAGAACAAACTGTGATACATCTCTGAAAGCACTGAGACACCAACCACAAATATATATAAATACTCTTAATTCGATGACCCTGTTTGTCAAATCCTTGGTCTTTGTTGGCTTAGAGTTGAATTCTAATTAGACCTGTGTTTCCTTCTCAGTAGCCTGCATTTTAACAAACCTAGGCCATTTTTTTCTTCGCTAAGGTGTTTTCCAAGTGGCTTGTCAGAGCTGAGGCAGTATTTGGGACCTCTCAGCACTATGCAATACTTGTGATACTGTGGTGCAGGAGGCTGAGATGGCTTCTGCAGACCAGCAGCCACAGAACTGTGCACAGGCAGAACATATTGTTTTTGTCCAAACTGTTTTGTTCTTTATGTAATTTTTTTCCCTCCATCAAAATTGAGTCGTGTGCTGACCCTCAGGAGGAAACACTGCAGACACTTCCAACATTTTGCTGGTTAACGTGAAAAGAGTATGGCCTACCAAGTGCAAAAGAATTGCTAACCTCAAAGTGGTAACTTTTTTCCTTTATAGATTGGAATGATTTTACTGTTCTATGATTAGTGTTTTATGAAAGGTAAATGTGATTGCTGATCCAAATTTACTTAGCTTGGTGGTGAATTACTGGGACCTCTGGATATATTGGTAACTTTCTCTGTAGTAGGTCTCCTACATAAGGAAGGCTTCTCTGTACTGTGAAAAGCTGAATTTTGAAAAAATAATGAAAAGACTATTTGTTGTCGAAGAAGAGGACTGATTACTACATAGAAAAATCTTACAGTGGAATTTCATATCCTGTTTTCTAAGGGGTTTTCGTTGTGGTTTTTATTGGATATTTAAAGCCATATTCTAAAATTTTAAACAATCTATATGCAGCAGCTTAACAGTTACAGCAACCAATATGCTATAAAAGGAAGTTACTGATACGAAGAAGATGTAGGGGAAACAGCACTGAAATCTTCTGGAAAACATAAGTTCTGTGGTTCTTATGTCCCATGACATGAATAAGAGAAAGCTTAGTATTTTCTTAGAACTGTACTGTGAATGTTCTAGCTTTCCATCAATTGATTTTTGTTGTTTTGTTATACAGTTAAAAATAATGCTACCAGTGGGACGCCAGTGTAGTGAATTATTCAGCTACTGTAAATCTACTATAATCCACAGCCAGTCAATTTTGGTTAAAACCCACCCTTGATGGTATGACAGATTGCAACTGCGAGTACTTTTATGGAATAGGAGGTGCTCTAACATTGTTATGTTGATGCCTGAACCAATACATACTTGCATTTAGATCATAAAATTTAGACTTTATTACAAGGGGCATTCTGTGCTACATTCCATAGTTAGCCGGTTAGTATGCATCATTATGTTCTCTCTATCTGTTCAGTGCTGACCTTGTTAACTAAATCTGTCATTTATATCAGTCATTTGGATATATATTATTAATAGCTGAAAATAATAGTGTGAAGGAGAGCACACCAACATACAAAGGAGGTGGCAAAGCCATGTCCGTATCATATATTCTCCAACTTTCTAGCCTTTTAAACTTTTACCCTCCTCTGATAGCATTTCCATGTTAGGATTTGTGATGAGAGTTATGGAAGAGTGTTTTGTCCTGTGCAAGTCTCCTGCTGCTTTGTGTGTTATATTGCAGAGACTGTTGAAGGACAGCACTGGTCACATACCTGGACGCACTGCCAGGTGCTGACTGTGGCGTGGGCTGTCAGGTTCACCATCGTTGCAAATTTGAGTGATTGTGGGGCTGTGGTGCTTTGCAGATTTAGTGATCAGCACTTCCAAAGAAAAGTGTTGGGTAGCTGCAAAACCTGTAAACATGCAAAAGTGTTCATAGTTGGAGATGCATTCTGCAGGTAGGGGATTACATGAAATCGAAGTACTGTAATTATCCAGTGAAGGTAAATGTTAATGTTTAATCCAATTTGTGATTCATTTTATGCCAAAAGTCTGAAACAAAATACTTAGTACCCTGTCTAAAAAGTAATTAGGGTTATTTTCATACTGAGAGTTTAAAGCCCACTGAAGGAAACAAATTTTAATGCATCAGGTGATACTTGGTCAGTGCAAGAGTGCTTTGCTAGCTTTTTTAACAAAATCCTTTTTCCTTTTTCTGTCAGTGGATTAGTTATTTTGTTCTAAAGATTAATTACAGGTTATTTTTGTTAGCCATCCAGTTCAGCCTTACAACCAGCATCTGCATGAACACTGTAATTCCAACTAAAAATGTTTGTTTGCGTGCATGTCGTAGTTGCATGCTGATTTCCGAAGTAGCTGCCTGTCTCTGATAATACTTTTGACCAGGGTAGATAAGGTCCATTAATAAACGTTCTTTCTGGATAGCAGGATATAACTCGAACAGCCTGTCTTTTCTACATCAACAGCTTCCCTAAATTAACTTGATAAATTTGTTTTGTAGATTTTCTGGGAAATTGCCTTGGGCATTTCTGAAACTAACAACAAAAAAAAAAAAAACAATTAAGAGGGTAAATTTGTATCTACAAATAGATATTTGTAGCTAAGTAGAACCTGTTGACTCTGGGAGACTCGTCAGTATGTGACTGTTAACTTCATCTGTAGATCTTCATCTCCTTGCTTGGAGAATCTCCAGAATATATTGAAGAGTAGGCTTAGGTGACTGAATTCAGAAACTTAGCTATACTAGTAATGAGGAGACAGTTTTTCTCAATAGACTGTTTGTGACTTTTCTGCCTGTGTTATTCAGTTCCCACAAGCTTCTTCCAGATATAATTTAATCAAAATTAGTTGAAAAAAGCCCTCAATTTTGTTTACCTTCACACAGATGTCACTCTTATTGAAAGCACAGGCTCTTATGAACCGTGTAGGTTATTAAAATGTACGGTAGGGAAGCAAACATAATCCTTCAAAAATCTGTTTCCTCTCATGTGATGACTAATGGTACATTTATAAAGAACATGCTTTATTTCTCCTGGGAGTCTTATCCAATTGTGCTTTGACGGATAAATAAGCCTTCCCAAATCGTTGTTAAAAAAGGCTACTGTGACCTCTCACCGTAAATACTGAAAAATTAATAAGCAAACTTAATCATTGAAAAATGCATATGAATCAACACACCAGGCAGCAAAGTGAGTAGTTTTTCAAGCTCTTAATAACAGAAAACTTGATTCTGTGTTTTCAGTATTGGAAAGATCTGTTTTATTGTTTTTTCTTCTTCCTTCCTAATGATATTAGTTGGCACCATGTTTCGGGAGACTGGTGTTTTGCTTGAAGCCTTGAAAGGGGAGTCAGCAGTGTTTTGCCATCCTCCAAATAAGCTCTTCTTGGCATCTGATACCAGCCAGCACAAATATAGTCTATTTCTAGGAATGGAGAAGATGGTACCTAATTTATAAGGAAACTATCACTTTTTTAGGACACACATGGCATAAAACTTTATTTTAATTTTCCCTCAAGGCATGTTTCAAATAGTTACTCATCACCATGGTATAATATGTCTGTGGTTTCTCTAGAGAAAATAATGTTGGATTGCTATGTTTAATATCTTGGGGCTAAATTCATTCTTGTGTGACCCTGTTCTAAACAATGGCTTTTCATCTGAGATTTCGCTTCTCCCCCTTACTTCAGTCTTGCCAACTCATTGCTCTAAACATCAAGGGATTAATGAACACCCTCAAAATAAGTAGGTGATAGTGTGTCATATATCTTTGCCTGCCTAGGGTAAGTCTGAAGCTCTTTTTCAGAGTTTACCTCCAAGAAGTGAGGTAATTGTTTAGAAAGACAATCTTCTTGGTTGGACAGCACACAAATGCAACCATTTAAGTTAGTTGCAATTTTTACAGAGGAAAATTCCTGCTGGAATCATTCATTATTTTGAAAGGGACCCTCCCAGTTCTCTGATATTTCTAGAAATATCAGTTTGAAATAGCTGCTTTTGCTGTTACGTGTTAGTCAGCAGAGGGCACTCTCTTCCTTTAAAGACAAAAAAGTGTTGCTTAAAAATAAGGAGGCAAAATGCTTTTCTTCAATATGCTTTTTCTTTTTTGACTTATCACATCTGACAATTCTAATTATTATGAATTGTGCAGAGGATTATTTTTCCATGTAATACTTCTTCTCCTTTATTGAAGCACAGATATGATTACATGATTCCTTATCCTGTTCTAATCCCAGCCTAGTGCTAAGTACTGCAAAGCCACTCGATCACTACATCTGTGGTGGGGAGGAGAGTCAGGGAAAAAATATTAAAACTCATGGGCTTAGATAAGAACAGTTTGATAATTGAAACAAAATAAAATATCATAGTAAGAATAACAGGAATGAAAAGAGACTGAGAGAGGAATAAAACCCAAGAGAAACAAGACATGCCCAGCAGAACTGCTCAGCACCTGCTGAACGATGCCTAGCCCATTCCACAGCCTCTCAGCTGACTCTCGCTGATTTATATACTGGGCATGACATTCTGTGGGGTGGAATATCCCCTTGGTAGCCCAGGTCACCTGTCCTGGCAGTGCTTCCTCCTGGTTTCTTGTGCACCTGCTTGCTGGCAGAGCATGGGAAACTTGACTTAGAGTACGCATACTTAGCAGCAACTAAAACATCACTGTGTCAACATTATTCTCATACTAAATCCAAAACTGTACCAGCTGCTAAGAAGAAAACTAATTCTATCCCAGCCAAAACCAGGACATTCTGTTAAAAAGAGCCTGCTGTTTGTTTCCCTGTGCCTGTCCTATGTTCACCATAGGTTCTTCTCTAGGTCTTAAATGCAGTGCAGTTCCTGCAGTTTCTTTGTATAAGCAAGTAGATGCTAAACTGTCTGAATCAACTGGTCATGACCTGCACTCTCTGAAGAGGCATATAGTCTTCTCAGTTCTAGTTATTTGAATCCATGAGATCAAGCAAGGCTGTTACTACTCCTACTCTTAAAAAAAGTCTGTAGTGTGGGACCAAGGCACAGGAGTGGGTACAGGAGTGAGGCTCTTGCGAGTTCTGTTCAATGGTACGCTTCTTAAGTGAGAATTCTAGTAATGAAACATTGTCCTTCTGGTTTTTTTAAATGCACTTAATCGTGTACTGCAATGGCTGACTGAGGTAGCGGATTCTTGGGGCCTTGTGAAGTACAGCTGTTTATTTTGCTTGCAAATGAAATGAGAATTTCAGCACATCCATATTTCCGTAACATTTTCTTCCATAAATTCAACTGAACCACTATACAAAAATACGGCGGAAAAATTTACCATTTGCAAGACTTACTGAGCACTGCTCTTCAAAAGCAGTGAAGCCTGTTATAAAACTCTCAAAAACCTGCGATGTTTATAAAGTAGTAGAAATATTTTCTAATGCGTTCTGTGTACAGTAATTATTTGTAGGATTATAGCACAATAATGGTTTGATGATCTCAGCTTAAAAGTCATCCTCAGGAGAAAAAAAAGAAAACACAACAACAACAACCAAAAAAAAAAGGTGGGGGGGGGAGCCTGGAACATTGATGTTTTTTATGAAAATATGATAGTATATACATAGCATGGCATAGAGGGGACCTTAAAGATCATCTGGTTTCAACTCCCCTGCTGTGGACAAGGACATCTTCCACTAGACCAGGTTGCTTAAAGCTCCATGCTTGAATGTATTTTTGAAAACACTTGGTGATAATACTATATAGATAGAGCAGTAATTTGGATAATTCACGTTAGCTACAAAAACTGTTGTGAGGAGAGATCTTGTTGACAATTCTTGCTTATGCTGGTTCAAATCTGAAATAGTTTTTGTTACTTTCTGTCATTGAAGATTTGAATTAAATTTGCAAATAGGTTTCATTCCTAGAAAAACACCTACCTATTCAGCCTTGCCAGTTATTAATTTTGAGGACTTGATGAGGATGTAATTTGTTGCTAGTGACTATGTCTAAAAGAAGAAGATTTGGTTTAGTTTTATGTTCAGATTATCAATGTTAGATAACTCAAATGCTGCAATTCATTTTTAATTATGTAAAAACTTTAGTAGGTATAGTCCATTGTATCCTTGGGAATCTTAAGGATTTATCTGAACCAAAGTGTTAATCCCATAATTTCATCAGCTGCTGAAAACCTCCAAAAATTTGTCAGTAAGAGTAACTTTTGGAAAACAGGTCAAAACGCGACTTAATGGGTCTGTTTACTTTTTAAACCCAGTAGTAACATAGCAAAATAACTTTGCAATCCAGTGCTTTGGATCTCTCTTTGGATCTCATGGACTGTGTTTTACTTGTTGCTCTGTTTTCTTTAAAAAGGAATTCGGCAAAGCCTGGAAAACAAGTTGAACTTGTGAATTAATGTCGTGCAGTCCTAATCAAGCAGTTAAATACATATAAATCAATCCTGTAATTGAAGCTATTGTTTACAATTAGAATAAAATTGCATGTGTGGGATTTGTTTGGGATTTTTAAAGTATTTTAGAAGTGAATGTAAACAAGTAGGATGTTAAGGCAGACTTGAGTAATTTTAGGGCAGAATACCTGGTCTCCTAACAAGACAAAACCAGCTCTTTGGAGGTGAATTACTGAAGGAATGGAAAGGATGTGGCAGTCGGCTGATTCCATAAAGATATTTCAGAAAGTCAGCAGTAGAATTTCCCCAACTCTACAAAGCAAAAATGTTTTCCAGAGAATAAAGCTGTTTCTGTTTCTAAGATCCTCAACAGCAAAAATGACACATTTTCACAGCACACATCAGAAAATATTCACTAGCTGCACAATTTTAGGACCAGTGCGTGAAAATTTCAGCTGAGGTGCTACATTTATTGCCAGCAGGAGATATGAAACTGCCTAATTTATAATCCATTGCATATGTAACATGGCACACACACAAAAGTAAATATTAGTTACGATTTTTTGTACTAGGTTTTTTCAACCTGCTGCTCAGTTTTTGCACAGTGATGTCATCTTCCAGCTTAGCTTTATAGCCATGCCAGTATTTCAAGAGTGTAACAGCCTATGCAGTCATTAACAAGCAAAGTTGTAGTGTTTAAAAGTTGTAATGCTTAATAATCGCACCTTCTAAGAAAGAAAGTAGCCAAAAGTCTTGAGGATCTGCCTGGCGAGTTAGAGGTATGAAATTTTTAAAAGAGAGAATAAAAGAGCCTGTAATTTTTGTTTACACATCTACATATTTTACTTCATATCTACAGTTGAAATAACTACATCTAGTGAAAAATACAAGAGGAGAATTAATAACTAAAATTTGAAGGTCAAATTTCTTTTGCCTCTGTCATCACTGCAATTGAGGAGATTATTGCATTATCTCTGTTTAGTGTAAATCTTGTATAACGAAGAGAGGGATTGAGATGTTCCCCCCCCTTTCCAATAACAGGTATCTTTTGTTTCAGCCGTTCTTTCCTCATATTCCAGCAGCACAGGGAAAAAAAATTATTAGAAATTACTGTAATGTTATTAAATAAATGTAGTCAAATAATTTCAGATATTAGAATACATTTCAATTTCATTCTGCTTTTGAAAAACAAACTTATATTTGCAGTTTATATCAAGCCTAAAGCCTGTGAAATGCCAATATATCTGCAGTGGTACTATATCCGTGATAAATTGCCTTGTATACCAGACACAGACAAAATGTTGGAAATACTTCGGTAATTAGGACTTCCATGAAGCTGAAAAAATGCCCCACTGTTAGGTAACCTGGAGATGTAAGATTTTTGAGTAGTTCCTCAGAAATAGCATACAATGGCAAACAAGAAGAGTTTACCTGCACAGTTTACATCTGCTTATTCCATGTCTTAATTCTTGGGGATGTTTTGCAAATAACAAATTTGGTCATAGGGTCATTAAAATATGATGTAATTATGAGAAGTCATGAACATTGTGTAATATTTGGAGTGCAAAATGTATGCACTGTTTTCATTTGCATATTTGTGTAATATTTGAAACATTTGAGGAGCCCTGTAATGGCATTACTTAGGTGATCATGGAGTCCACTTCACAGATTAGATTACACAGGCTCTGTGTATATTATTTTGAAATTCTGAAGATTTCAGTTCACCCAACTGAGATTTCACCCTTTCACTGTGAAGGAACAAAGAAGCTATTATACACCCTTATTTCTCCCTTTGTGCCTTAATAGTTCTTTATATCTTTGTGTTGCAAGTGGAGCCATGGTGAGGAAGATGCTGCTCTCACAGGTTTTGAGAGGGTTTAGCAGCCTTGTATGTAAAGGACTGTAAAGCACATACTGACTTACTTACTGACAGCAGCATTCTCAGTCTTTGTGTGTTACAGTACACATCCATGGTTGCATTTAAGTTCGACCTACCAGAAAGTGTTGGGATCATCCAAAGTTGCGGTGGCATCGTGTTTCTGTAGCTGGGATTTTAGAATATGGTGATTGTCCCGCTCTGCTCTGCACTGTGGCGACCTTAACCTTAAGTCCAGTGTGCGGTTTTTGAGTGCCAGAATACAAGAAGAATATTAGAGAGTGTCCAAAGGAGGGCCGTGAGGACGGTGAAGGGCATTGAGGGGAACCCGTGAGAGGGGCAGCTGAGGTCATGGCAGTCTGCAGCTTCCTCCTGATGGGAAGAGGAGGGGCAGGCACTGATCTCTTCTCTGTGGTGACCAGTGACAGGACCCGAGGGAATGGCATGAAACTGCCCAACAGGGGAGTTTTATGCTGGATATTAGGAAAAGTTTCTTCCCCCAGAGGGAGGCTGGGCACTGAAACAGCTCCCCAGGGCAGTGGTCACAGCACCAGCCTGACAGAGTTCAAGAAGCATTTGGACAATGCTCTCAGGTACATGGTGTGACTCTTGGGGTGTCCTGCACAAGGCTGGGAGTTGGACTCGATGATCCTTGTGGGTCCCTTCCAATTCAGGATATTCTATGATGCTTTGTCTTGGTATGTTTTAATAAAATGTAAAACATGAAAAATTAGAGATGTTTATGAAGACTGTGGTGTGATTTTTAGACAGGAACATCTAAGTCTTTATTCATGAACACCTGAACTCACATCAGCATTTTAATATAATAATATAAATACAAGAAAATTGCACATGGCAGGGAACTGTTTAGTTATCCATTAAATTATAAACGTTTTGGATCAGAAGCTACGTCAGATCTCTTTTCTGAGATCTCCCAGAAATGTTTGGATGTTTGCACATACAGTTCTTGGAGATGAACTTACTAAATATGCTGTCTGGGTAGTTCACAGCTTTTTGAGAATCACTGCTGTAAAAATCTGAACTTGCTTCATTCATTGGAATTGAAACTTAGGCTTTCATTCATATTTTTTATATCATATAGTATGATCCAGAAGCCAAAGACATTGCTTAAGGAAAGTGATACTATTATATTTATTTTATTATGTTTTCCATTCCAACTGTGTCAACAATGTTCTCTTTTTCCTACTTTGTCTGGTGACCTGATCTCAAGCAAGGCTAGGCAGTGAATGGTTCTTAGCAATAAAAATAAATAATATGTAAGGAAATAATTAAGTAGTTCTTCATTGTACTTTGCTTTTATTGTCCATGAATCCATTAAAATTAATTTAGATTTGGGGGAGTTTCACAAGAAAACCCTCACTGGCACACATTTGGCAGCAAGCAGATGATTTCTTAGTTTCTCCTGTTCAATCAGTGGTTTTCTTTATCTGTCAGCTAGGTCTGAAATCCTGTTGCAGAGGTTTTCGGAGAGAAGAATCAGACTTGATAGCAGTTTCTGGTTCATATTTCAGTTCAGTCACAGGTCTACAGTAGTCTGTGGCAACATCAGATTTCTGGGGTGGTTATCCCCTCCAGTCCTTTGGGGGTACCTGCTTTTCAAAGGAGACGAACCTATAAATAAGAAAGCAAAGAGAAGAAAGGTCTGTGGCTTTTCCTGTAGTGTATTTAAGGAGAGGCTTTCCTGGCATGTTTATTACAAATTAGGCATTTGGAAAACATGCTGTGCTTTTTGGTTGCTTTACCCTTCCATTTTCAATGGGATCATGAATTGTCCAGGAGAAGATGACAGGCCAATCTTATGACTTCTAATCGTTGGGTTGATCTCTGGGCATTTTTACTCCACACAAAAGCTACAGAAGACAGAAGCTTTTTGGTTGATGAAGCTTTTCCTCAGAGATCTGGCTAATGTTTCATTCTGAAGATTTACACTGATTAACAACAAACCCAAACAAAGATGACTGATGTAGTTCCTCCTATACCTGGAAAAGTGACATATGTATTTGGCATTAAACATTTTTATTTACTCAGTTTATTCAGCTAACTGCTATTGTTGTCATAACCACTGTGGTAGTTCAGGAAAATACATACAGCATTTTGGTAAAACCTAGCTTAATTTAAATGCATAGAATAGCCAAAGAAAGCAAGTGCTTCACAGTAGTGAAATGTCAGCTCATTGGTCTTGTTCAAATCTAACCATCATTAACGTAGTCCTACAATGCCAAAGAACAGAGAAAGCATGAACATTTTTCTTAATACTGTGCTGAATTACTAGAACTTTTTCAGCTCTTTTGAAGTAGGTTGTATAGGGTCAGGTATTTCCTAGTAACTTGGGAATTCCATCGTTTTCCTGTTACCATAAAAATAAAAGATAATGAAGATAATGAGAAGACTGAGATGATGAAGCCTAGATATAAAAAAATTTACACTTTTTAAAGTATATAGTGGATTGTGGCAAAAAGAGTATTGCCAGGAAGACCAGCGTAAAGCTGTAACACGGCTGAAGGTCAGAATCAGTTTTTAATCATGCCCATAGTTTTCTAAGGAGAATAAAGAAAGAGACATGGTAGATATTTCTATGATATTTCAGGTGCAGATGGCATGATTACTATTCCCAAAAATCCCAGTTTTCTTACTCTGAAATCGTTTTTTAAATACTTGTAGAAACCCATGAAGAAGATCCTAAATGTAGGGGACATGGTTTGCCAAAAAGAGTAAGTGTTTACAAGACTTCTGGTAAATAAAGGGAAAATTGTTACATTCCCAGAGGCCCATGGAAAATGTTGTCTGCTGTTGTCAGAAGTGTATTGAACTGAACAGTCACCTACACCATCTAGATTTTGCATGTGGAACGATAGAGTTGAACTAGCCAGTAGTTAGATTTTAATGGCTGGTTTGAATTTGGTGGTACTTAGAGAATCCTTCAGTTTTGTCTGTTATGTCGATTTTTGTTTCAATGTTTTGGTAACAGTTATTAATGTCCCAAAAGAAAGAAGCTTAAGAAGATACAATTTTCTCAAGAGCAGCTTCATTCCCTGTGATGTTAGCTTAAAGGTCACCTCCTTCTTTCATCTTCACAATCATCTTCACGGTATTTGATTTTTCAGATTGAACATACACACTGATGATATGACCAATGTGAAGAATTACTAATCTTGTTCATTGTATATGAGTTGTCTGCAAATGTAGAAGATGAGGTAAATTTTACTGTTTTGTTTGTTTTGAATTAGGTTCATGCACTGTTAGTTCGAGAAGTTGATGTAGAGAAGGTGTCAAGTTTTGAGAACCC
The DNA here is from genome assembly GCA_013397975.1 of Machaerirhynchus nigripectus. NCBI lineage: Eukaryota > Metazoa > Chordata > Aves > Passeriformes > Dicruridae > Machaerirhynchus > Machaerirhynchus nigripectus. The sequence continues at coordinate 33,839 of VZRQ01004232.1, read as the reverse complement.
GTATGTAGATGCAATAAGAAGCTTATGGAATGACCCTGGAATTCAGGAGTGTTACGATAGACGACGGGAATACCAATTATCAGATTCAACTAAATAGTAAGTACATGGTAGCGATGAACAACTATCTGTAACTTTCTGTTTCTAACAAAGTAATTTTTACTTTTTAGCTTATTGTACATGTCTCTTTACATGTTTGTATGCATATGCAGCACAAACCTAGCTGAATATACACATACCAAATTGAATTAAGAAGTGGCACACATCTGGTTTAGGGTTATATCTGCATTTACTTCACAAAATGACAGTCTGTGATCATTCAAAGTCTTTTAATTTAAGATTCTAACTAGGGATGGTTCATTTTGGGGGGGATTTTTTGTTAAACCTATTCAACCTACTCTCTTCCAACGTATAATTGCGAATGCAAGACGGGCAAAAATAATTTAATGTAGTGTGACAGTAATGAATTCTGGGAAGTGCAATCAAAGTAGAACTCCATACAATTAAAAAAACTTGAAATGTCCAAGAACTCCTATTTTCCAGGTTTTCTGTTTTCCCTCCCTGGTATTTGCAGTCTTAGTGGTGAGGTAAACAGTACTAAACAAAAGGATTTGTTTTATAGTGAACTGCCTTTCTATTATGGAAACAAAGCCTAAAGAACATGGCTGCCAGGAACACATCAGGGAAGCACTTCAAGTTAAATTGTTTGTTCTAGATCAACAATAATAATAAAAATGTATATGTGGCTAAAAAATGTCTGAAATGTTACGCCTTTAGTTTCTTGGGACCAGAATCTGATTAAAAAACAATATGAAATTTGTCATTGGAATCTGGTGTCTGCCTGAAGGTTTACTCCATGAATCTTAGTTATTTTTGAGTGATGTAGCATACAGCTCAGGTAAACTTTCTCATCTGCTGTCAAAGAAGCAGATGATGGCCTTTTGATGTTGACCAGTGCTACAGAACACAGCATAGCTGGTTGTTAAAGCCATGGCAAAAACCTCCATGGATTCTACATGAATTTTTGTATTAGCTATGAAAAAAAATTATTCCAGTGATATAATTCCAGTCTCCATTTGGCATGTGTATGTGAATGGAAGCCTCTTACTTACGAAAGTGCACCATGAAGCTTCCATTAAGCTCACTGTACAGGCTCAGGACATTAGACATGACAGGTGTGGAATGACATTTATCTGCACAGTAGTCTGAGCATCCTTATCCAGCACAGCACTTTATAAGTGAATTAGTCAAGATAAACTTACTGGGATCTTGCTGATACAATTTAGGCAGCTGAAGACCTGTGGATGCATGACATAAGTCTCCTCAGATTCATTGCAATATTATCACCACACCATGACTTCTTTTTGCCCTATGCATGGGGTTTCTGTTGTCCTGTGCAGTTCTCTGTCCTGGTTACCTTCCCAACCCATCATTTTTGCACATGTATGTTGGTGTAGAGCGGTACAAAGCACAGTGGCATCTCTCTTGTATTGTTTAGATTCTCACTGTCCCCAAAGATACCATACTGTGTTTTCGTTTTAGGTGGTAAGAAAAAACATAGAATATTACATAAAGAGAAAAATTTCAGGATGCATAAATGGTGAAAAGAAAACTTCAGAGACAACATTACTAACAATATATTTTCACATTGTTTCTGTACTGAAATGAGTGGCAAAGTTTAGGAGAGGGGAAGCAGATCTTGTCTCATATTTTGAATTTCTTGTATTTGTAGGTCCTGACTTTGTTTTCACAACAGATGTGATACTGGTTTTAAAGTTGAAATAAATGTATGTATTTTGTGTGCTTTACCTTAGAGGCTAAAAATATAATTATTCTCCTAAGTAGGAAATAATGATCTGATGCTACTTCAGATCAGATTGTGCTGAACACCATAGTTTTGACCTACTTTTAGTTAAATTGTCACCATAGTGGATCTTCTGAGTAGCATTAAAAGTAGTAGGGAATAATAATTAAGTAGCTATGAAAAAAAATTCCTAGTACATTTTCTTGCAAAAGGTGCATGTGCTAGCTGATTGGTTATTTCTCAAGCTCAGCTTGTTTAGCAGTTTACCATGAGTTTTTGCAGGTTTGGTGACTTTATTATAGTTCATACTATGGATTTCTGCAAAATCTTTTACATTAGACTTGTTAATCACTGTATTTGAGTCTTTAGAAAAGCCTCTGTGTATACTTATGCTTGCAAGCAGAGTTTTTTCCAGGTATAGAAGTCCACTAAATGAAAAATCAGTGGAAACAAAAGAAACATTGTTTCTAAAATACAGTATGTGTGTTTATCAGTAAAACACCTAAACAAATTTGTTAGCATTATATCCCTGTCACAAAGCAAGGGCAAATTGCTTAAAAGTTACTTCTGGCATTCACAAGGCAGTAAGACAGAAACAAGCACTCAGTGCTCATTGTCTTCTGACTTGAGGTATCAACCAAAATGGTTTGTTGTCCACCAAATCTCTTGTAAGCATATGTGCCAATGTCTGATAAACGTATGTGTCAGTGTCAGACGTGTTCTTCGTTCATCCCTTGCATGAGCCTCTCCTCTTCTCAGTAGTTTTCCACTGTGTTGTTATAGTAGTAGTAGTAGTAGTAGTAGTAGTAATGGTAGTGTTTTCAGTCTGCTGCCTGTATTACTTTTTTCTGCCATTAGTCTTCAACAAGGCCAAGTGCTGAGTCCTGCCCTTGGGTCACAGCAGACCAAGGCAGTGATACAGGCTGGGGCAGAGTAGCTGGAAAGCTACCCGGCAGAAGATGACCTCAAGATGCTGGTTGACAGCAGCTGCGAGCTTGTGCCCAAGTGCCCAAGAAGGCCAATGACATCCTGGCTTGGATCAGAAATAGTGTGGTCGACAGGACCACATCTGATGGGACCACATCAGGACCATCTGATATTTCATGTATCAGAAAGAGTGAGAAAGAGTGTGGAAGGGTTCATCCCCCAGCACACAGCGCTGGTGAGGCCACACCTCAAATCCTATGCTCAGTTCTGGTCTACTCACTGCAGAACAGACACTGAGGTGCTGGAGCATGTCCAGAGCAGTGCAACAGAGCTGATGAAGGGTCTGGAGCACAAGTCCTGTGAGGACCAGCTGAGGGAGCTGCGAGTGTTCAGCCTGGAGTAAAGGAGGCTCAGGGGTGAACTTACCACTCTCTACAACTGCCTTGAAAGGAGAGTATAGCCAGGTGGGGCTCAGACACTTCTCCAGGTACCAAGAGATAGAACGAGAGGACATAGCCTCAAGTTCCACCAGCTGAGGCTCATTTTTTGAGCATCAAGAATAATTTCTTCTCGGAAAGAGTTGTTAAGCATTGAAACAGACTGCCCAGGAGAGTGGTGAAGTCACCATCCTTGGAGTTGTTCAAGTAATTGGATGTGGTACTTAGTGCTATGGTCTAAGTGACAAGGTGGTGATTGATCAAATTTTGAACTCACTGATCTTTGAGGTCTTTTGCAACCTAAATTATTCTCTAATTACACATAGTCTTCTTCCTGTTGTTTTGTTGTTTCTAAATTATGTTTCAGGTCTCTAGTATGTTCTGTGTAGCATAATACTTCCACTTTCTGGCATCTTTTGACCTGCTTTGTCATTTTTTTTCATTGTTAGTTGCACTTCTGATGTTTTTATGCCCACTGCATGTACTCTGGAAGAATATGTCCAACATACGTTTACTGAAAGTAGTGTCTAAGAAAGAAAATTCCTTGCATTATGGGAGTTGATTTGAACTTCGTGGAGGCTTAACAAATACATTCTGCTCTCTTCCCTGACCATTAGATGCTCTAAAGCTTGGACATTTTTGTTGTTTTAAAATCAACTTTTAGACTTGGCTGTAGCAAAGTCAAGAGCACATTAGTTATATAGAGGTTATTTGCTTTCCATGCACATTACAGGGTGACTTAGCCAATTAATTACCACTAAATTACTGCCCTTTAAGATGCTGTCCCACAGAGTGAGACAGATGTAAACTAGTAACACAGAGAATTGCCTTAAGTAGTAGCTGTGTGAGGTGAGATGAGATCATTCAGAATATACTGTACTGGGTGCCAGGACCTTAACCCAAATGTAAAAAGGTTACCTGTCAGCAGTTTGATTGTATCATGCCTTTTCAAAGCCTAAGGAAAGGAGAGGCAATAGTCTTCTGTGTTAGAGAATTTGGGTTGCAATTGGAATTTTTGAAGATTCATCACCTTTTTTCTCCAGTATGACACTAAGGGCTTACCATTCATGGACAAACTGTTGGAAGTGTTAAGACCTGGAAAGTGTCCCAGAGCCTTGCTTGGCTCAGATTTTCAGTTTCATCTTTCTCTGGCCACATGAAATTGGAGTATTTGACCACTGTGTACCTCCAACCCAGGACTTTCTAGTTGCTACACAAGCAACTGAGCATATCTGTTTAGTTTCCCTTCCATGGCTATGTTTTCTAACACTTCAGATAATTAAATATAATTTTCCCGTGTGTCAGCTATGCCAGTGGATATCTGTAGCACATTTTGTTATTATGTAATGCACTGCTTTATTAGTCATACATGCCATGGCATTCTAATACATGTATAGTCTTTCAAGCTTTTGTTTCTGCATTGCTGTCACCTTTAACAGCTCAGTTCCTGCAGTTGCACAGCTTTGCATTTACTGTGCGCTGAGATAGTTGGACAGTTAGTTTAGAAATGTAGTTCTAGAAATGTAAATATTCTATAAATGTAAATATTTTTACTATTTCTATAATTGTAAAAATGTATTTTATTATGTAATAAGAGCTCAAGGGTGTGAATATGAAAATATATCACTGATTTTTAACAGGAAAGAAAGAGATGAAACCTAGGGATGTCTGCTAAAAGTACACGGTTCGTGAAACTGTTAGAGGAGTTGTAAGGCTTTGGTCATCTAGTAATTCCTGTATGACAGTATTCCATTTGAGTTTGAAGTATTTTCAAAACTTCAGCTAAACAATTAATTTATACCTGTCAGCTAAAGATAATACTTTGCTTCTGTGTTGCTCTTCTGAAAGAGGTAAATTTCAGTGGATTTAGCATCTGTAAAGTACAGTGTGGTTAGGACTACACAGGGAGAAAGATCAGTGTATGAATCTAAGTTTTTACTAGGGCAGTTTACTCCATTTCCTGGCATTGCCTTTAGCAATCATTCTTTTATTTCATAAAGGTGTAGTGCACTCTTAGAGCATGATGGGTCTTTCAGGAGTAATACTGTCTGAAATCGGGAGCTGCTATGCAGCTGAACTGTTAGCAAATTCTGAACAACTGTCTATGGGATATCTGTGTAACAGTCATTAGGTTGCAGTGAGAAAACCATATGGTCATAATTTAAAAGATGCATAAGTACATTATTATTTAATAAACTGTTCGTTAGTTCTTGCTTACCTTCATTTGTAAAAAACGTACCTGAAGGTCCTAAAGCTATACTTGAGGTCAATTGGTGTTGCAGAATCATAGATTCTGCTTTTATGTATTCACAGTGTACACAGCCTTGAGTAAGGTTTAAAGTGAGGTAGAAACAGCAAATAAAAATGAAAGTCTGAAATTCAAAGATCAAGTGCTACCAGCGGAACTATGCTAATCCTGTCTTACGCCTTTGATATAATCTCAAAAATAAAAGCAGTGTCTGAAGAAAGATGGGACATGCACACCAAAGTACTGCTTCCCATAGAAAAACTGCATATTGTGCAACAGAACTTGAAAAAATCAGAAAGGGAAGTGGGACTATGTAAAGCAGTATACAGTATGTATTTCTTTCAGGATCCTTTTTTCATGCAGCATCAAACGTGTTCTTAATGACTGTATAATTTTTACACCACATTTCCTAAGAAAATTTGCATGAGCATTTGTTTACTTGGTGACATGTCTTTTTTTGCCTTTGCTAAGGTTGGCTTTTAGTGGTGTAGGAAATTGAGGAAGACAATAGGTAGGATTTGGGGGGGAATACGGATAAAAACAACACTGTGCAGACTTCTTCCTACCTCACTTCAATCTTAGGTTTTTTGCATTTACTTCAGATGAGATAGTTCTGGAAACTGGTAATTTGCCTCAACTTTTCACCAGCAGTGTAGAGTCCTAGAAACGCAAACCTCTACAGAAATTCTGAGAACACAGCCAGTACTTGTTTACATTTAGTTTTGTACACTGAAAATTTATTCCATTTACTAGACTGATGCCTGTTAGCATAGAGGACACTTGTGTTGATTATTCTGGCAGCTCTGTGAGGCAGGAAAAATGCTGCTACAGCAGCTTTAGCATTTTGCATATGTGCTGTTGACAGACAAGCCAGTTGTATGTTTTCTCAAAGATGCAAAAAAAGAAAGGCTTTTGTTATTCAGCACATGGTCAAAATTAGTGCTAGGATTTTTTAGGAAAGTGGTCTCATCAACCAGCTCAAAGTTTTGTAGAACAAGCTAAAAAACTCCAACTCCACCCCAAAACCACACCAAACCCCAATAGTAGTATGGAGTATAGCCCTACCCCACTCCAGAATAGCCAGGCTCCAAAGGACAGAGCTATATCAAATCTTACTAAATATCTTGTCTAATTATCCCTAGTCATAGACTTTGGTTAGGTTTCTATTTTCCGTTGCACTGCCCGTTGTGTATGAAACAGTAGTTGGAGACGCTCATACCCATGAACTGTCTTAATTTTGAGGAAAAGACTTTTTTTTGCATTAAACCTCAGAACTTTGGGGTTAAAAAGATGTAAATGTTTACAGTTACAATCATACCAAAATGTGTCATTGAATGCAGTGAAAGCATTTGCATATGAAATGTCGATGGTAACGCTTGCTTTTGTAACTGTGGTTACACGGAAATCACCCAACAAGCTTTTATGTTAAACAACAAAATCTGTAGAATTTCTTGGGATTTCTGCCTTTCCTCTTCCCTGTACTCTCATTCTTCCCATATAGATACTTTGTCTGGCTGGGTGGTAACAAATCATCTTTACTGGTTTTGTACTGACCCTTCTATCAGTGTCAGTAATTACTTCTGTCTCAACATGTTTGATTTTATTTAGAGATCTCTAAAAGTTAAGTTTCTGGTGTGTTGCTAGTCAGATGCTTTCTTCTCAGCAGTGTGTTTCAGAGGCTTTCTGCTCTCCAGAGGCTTCTGTGCTCACAGTGTCTCAGTCAGACTCCTTCTAAACACTGGGTTTGATAGTGTGCTAGTGAGTAGTAATTCAGCATCTTGCTACATCAGTTTTGCTTGCTGAGTTTAGGAAAAGTTACCGGACAGCACTGATGAGCAGACCTGTCTCGGTTTCAGCCTCAGAAAGGGAAATTATGTTAGAGATGGATTGAAGGCTGCACCCTTTCTACCTTTGTCTGCCCATGCCTTACTGCCTGCATCTGATCAATTAGGCTACACACTGAACATAGTGTAAAATTACAGAATTTCATCCTATGGATTTTTTCCTTAGAAAATGCTCCTTTATCACCTGATTACTTTGAAAAATCTGGCCTCAAAAGTAGTAGCTCATAGCTGGAGGAGGGTGTTTGTTTGAAGTGTCTGCCCCACGTTGAAGGTGCTCCAAGACCTTAATTTCTGAAAGTAAATTCAAGTAAGTCTTGATGGTCTGTCTTTATTAGGTGATGTAGCCCTAGGAAGAAAAGGCTCAAAGTTGAGCTACCTGTTCATGGTGACTGGAGTCACACTCAGTTTCTTAAAGAACTTTACTGATTAAAACAGCTCTGATTTGCTTATTAAGCTTCGGAGTCTCACTACCTTGCTGGATTTCTATATGGGAAATATGTGTAGGAAAGTATAGAACCAGTCAGTTGACTCCCATAATCCCATTCCCGCTGTTTATTTGGAAATCTGGACAGACAGTACCTTTGACATGTGCTTTCTTTCAACCCCAGCCTGGCAGCTTCCCTTAAGCTGGCTGCAGGCTTGGACCTTGTCATAGGTAGTGTAAAGTGCATTAAAACTAATTATTTCGCTCTTGGTGCTAACTGGGAAACAAAAGGCTTCCTCTGCTTCTGGTCAGCGTGCAGATCACAGGCGTGTTGCTAGATGCTGGCAGCTTCTCCTGACGTCAAGGGAGAGCCACTGCCAGCAGCTCATTACATACTCATCGCCTCAGTAGTGCACCTTCTGCCTGTCACTATAGCAACCCCCTGGAAAATTACCTCAGCAGCCACTAAAATTCGTTTTTATTAAAACTAATTACAGATATAATTAACTTCTGAAACTTGGTCTGTATTATAAATTTACTCAGAACCATGTATTTTCCCATTTTCTTTCCTTTTTATAATGCTTAGCTGAGTAGGTACTGGTTGGGTGAGAGGCCATATAGCTACAGTGTGACTCATCAAAACAAGATTTCTTAGTAGGTGAAAATGAACTCTGAGTACCATGTAGCTGAGACCTAAATGTCTTGCACAGTTGCTACTACCTGTACAACTGAATTTCCTGTCGTAATGCTGGTGGTTGCTCACTGTTGGACTAGCTCTCGGGATGGCTTCCACAGTATTTCCAACACCCATATTGTTTTTACGACTTTAAACTTTGACGGTAAAAACTGAGAAAATACCTGGTCTGGGCAATTATTGGCAGCTCTCCTTTTGTGGAAGCTTGTGGTTATGTCAAGTCTTGTGGTTTGTTTGCAAGAGTGCATGTATAGCCAGCTGAATATACATTGAAGAGTTAGGTACATGGCTAAGACTGATTGCAGTATCTGTTAATTCATTTCGAATTGGGCATCTACCCTAAAACACACTGTGCATATCACGTGCTTAAACTTTTTGTTTGTAGGTAGGATTTGTTTGCCCAGGGGAGCAGTATAGTTGTCAGTACTTTGGAGCTGCATTAGCTAAGTGCTTTAGAACCACAGTGAATCAGTTTATTAGTAAGCAGATACCCATCAAAATCTTTATTTTCGTTTTCTTCTCATCCATCTGCATTCAGAAACCCAACACTTTCACATAGCCTTGGCTTTGGAAGTTCTCTTCTGGTTGCAGATAAGCCAGTGGAGGAAGTAACTCCACCCTGCTTTCCTGCTGCAGTTTATGGACTTGCTACATCCCAGGACATATCCATCAAATAAACCTTAATCTGAACAAGTTCAGTGGTGTTTCTTCACCATTCCAAATAATTTTGATGGAAATATGTTATCAAGCTATTGCACAAGTGAAAGACCTGGCAGCTGGGAATGGGCAGAGGAGCCGCTAGGGTGGTCTGGAACCAACACAGTTGAAAGCAGAGGACAATTGACATTAGCTAGCACTTTTGGTGTTTTAACTTAAGGTTGCTGCCTGATAAAGGAATTTAAAAGTAAATAAATTACTACTTTAATAAGCTGTAGGATGTTCAAAGCTTACGCGTGCAGTGCTGCACTTCCCTGGTGATCAGGGAATTTGTTTAAACTCCAGCTTTCATGAGGGTAAAAAAATATGTTAAATAGCCAATTCTTTTGATACAAGGAAGATTTGAAAGTGTAAGTCTTTATTGTGACAGTATATTAACCGTGATAAACCAAATAATAAATTTTCAATGTTACAGGAACACTTAGAATAGTAGTGTGTGAAAAACATGTGTGCTGCTGGTATGTCTTTAAATAATAATTGTATTCTAGTTGTCTTTTTATGTAGTCACCTGCATTCACTTACATATTCCTTCTCAGCATTTTGAAATAGTGACTCACCTCAACAACCATTGTTGAATGTTTGGGTGTTGCCCTGCCTTTCTTTTTCTTCTTCTCCTCCATCTTCTCTGGTGATGGTGGCACAAAATGATTGGTAGAATGAAAAAGAGGTAGAAATTATGCATCTAGAATAGGCGCAAACTAATTGGTATAAAATGGTAAATAATAAATACGTTGTGAAGAATGGTTGGATCATGGAAAGGGTACAAAAGGGATGGGACAGCCCAGGACTGGGCAGTTCCCGCTCAGACACGGTTGGCATCAGACTTGCAGCCGGAGCTGAGAGCTAGCTAGAGATAAGGAGAAATAAACAACTTGAAACAACATCTGCATATTCTGTTGTTCAGAATAATCAGACTGTCATCCCACCCCTTCTAATGCAGTGCAAAAATCAGTTCCTTTGCTTCATTAGGAGAAAATGTCCTGGGTTTTGTCTGTGTAGTACCATGGATGCAGAGGTGTAGTGTTTTGCAATTAATACAAAAGTTACGATAATGTATTGAGCTTATGTGTGTTGATTTGCTCCCACTGGTATTTTAAGAAGATTGCACCTGACTGATAAGAGACATTTAATTTCTACAATAGATCAAAAGTCTTCAGACAATGATATAAAACAGTGCATAAAATGGAAAGGAAAGGTCCTGATGTCAATCCCAGTGATGGGTTGGGATTTTTACTTAAAGAAAATAGAGTTTTTTGAAATTGTTACTTAATTTTAGAGGTTATGTGAATTTTAAAAAAGACTTACAGCATTTTTAGTGATTTTCAAATATCTTCAAAGCAACTTTGTGTTGTTGCTGCTGGCAAAGCTTTCCGTTTGATTTTCAGAAAAATGTTCAATCCCCCTGAACTTGGTAGCAGAATGTGAAGTTACATATCTTCATAGGGTAACAGGAAGTGTAATTGCCTGTAGAATTGTCAATAGCAGAAAATACCTGTTCCTTTGCTTCAGAACAACAGTGCAAAACGTGATGTAAATCCAAATTCTAGCACAAGTAATTTTTATGGAAGTGTCCATGTTAAAGTAGAATTTAAAGAAACCCCAAAAAACCAGAAAAATAAACCAAACAGAAAAACCACGAATCAAAATTAAAGCAATTTTTTGTCTATCTAGGAAGAATTTCATTGACTTTCCTGTATGCTCACAGCATTAAAGAAACAATAATAAAAGACTTCAAGTTGTGCAACAAACTTGTGGGATATTTTCATTTAAATAAATTGATACAATAATACATTCATTTATTAAGTTTTATTATTTTATTATACTTTATAAAGTATTAAGTTTTAAGTTAGAAGAAAAAATGTTAGAGGCTAAATATTACTGGGAAAAAAAAAGCAGGATGTATTCTAAATGGCTTTTGTTAGCTTGTAGATTCTGATTGTCAAAAAGGTTTTCTTTTTAAGGGATTTAGTGCACCCTTCTGATTTGTTTTTTTTTCTGTGAGATACTCCAACTGGTTTTGACACTAATTCCTTGATAATGGGTTTGAATGTGTAAATCAGGACAGTTCTTAGAGAACCCAACTCTCTTTGATCTGTTAAGTGAAGAAATCCAGGGAATGAAGTAAGACTCTCCTGTGGACTGTGTAGGCTCTGTAAGGGGCTATGGGTGAAATGAGTGAAAAGGTACTGACCCGAGTTTGGTTACTAAGCGAGGAGAACTTGAGCATAAAGAATGAGGACAAGAAAAAGGTATTTTTAAGGATAAAGTAATGTTTCTGAAACTTAGGACAGAAAAAAAACACAAAACCTCACCTGCTTGTTTATTGATTTCTTGAAACACAAAGGAGATGTAACAATTTAATAGTATCTGTCCCTTTGCTTTATCACCTTTCTAAAATCAGCCAGGTGTGCATTACCAGGTACCTTAGTAACATGTCCACTGTGCAGAGGTGCAGTAACCCGGCTCACGTTGGAGACCGCAGCTAAAGCTTGCCAAACGCATGCAACGAGACAACTGTGTAAATGGGCCACCTGCCAATTTATTCAGTTAAAATTCTCTTGCTCTTATGAATACCACTGTAGCCTGTAATGACTGGCAGTGCTTCTTTATATCCTTGCAAAATTTCATCACAAAATAAATAAAATTCTTTTGTAGGTGGGAGGGGATAAGAATCTAGTTCAGGGTCTGTCACTTTCTTATGTTGATGGTTATGGATTTCATTCAGTTACATGGGTTTTTTCCTTTTCCACCAACAAAGTGATTATGAGCTTGTTCCTGCTGCTTTTTGTGTAAAGAAACCCTGAGGGCTGATCAGTGCTCAGACTCTCAAGCCTTTTTCTCACTGCCAGAAACTAATCAGCATTCTCCGAAAATATTTTCACAGTAGTACCTTCTGGCTTACCTGAGATACACTGTTCAATACATCTTTCTCACATTGGTATTTACTGTTGGATTGATACTCCATTAATAAAGGCACAGTGAAGGAAATTCAATAATAAAATTTTATAATTGAGCCAATAATAATTTGGCACCTCCCCAAAGCTAACAAAGTAATTCTTCTGTATTTTCACTGTAAGGTAGAAACTAAAATTCTTTATTTCCTGTCATTGTTCAGCATAACTTCTTCTCACTATTTTACTAAAGTAATTCAGAACATCTAGAAGAAGTCTGATTTTTTCTTGTGTGGATTTATTTGAAAAGAGCGCCTTCACTAACTACTGCAGGGAAAAGAACATGTTCAGAAGTTGGTGACACTTCATCATCATTTAATAAATTACAAGGCCATTGCTCTCATCCCCTAGAATGAATGAGGGCATCCCTAGGTTAGTTTATCTTCTCAGTAGCTAACTGTAGGTCTTTTTTCTGCAGTGAACTAGCCAGATGTCAAAGAACTTGGTTTCCCGCTGCAGTCTTTCTGCCAGATGTCCACCGTGGGAGGAGCATAAACTTCCTGGTGCATTGATTTCATGGGGTGTCCAGCTCCTGGACACACACATGGATACCTTCTTTTTTTGGAGGATGTTTTTTGTGACAGTTGATTAAACCTTTAGTACACTGGTGCTTTATGGTTGAAACTCACCATTAGCCAATAAGCAGAATAGTTTTATGTTGTAGTTACTAAACTACGCAGTTAGTTACTAACTTAGTTACTGTTGTAGTTACTAAACTTTACCAGCAATTTTATAGCATTTTTGGGTTATTTGCTAGCCGACTGGAGTGTGTTTCATGTACTGCAGGCTTAACGACCTAATCAGAAGTTTCAGTGTGAATGCAGGACTTCAGGTGCCAGAGATCCCGCTAATTAATTTGTGCTGCCTTCTGATAACAAGATCTGGAGAATGCTTTAATTGTCAGTGGTTGGGCTTTTCCTTTTAATTCAGTCTCAAAACAGTGCACTCTATCCTCCTGTTATTTTATAAGTGGTAATGAATGATCTATTCTATAGCAGTCCATTGTTCTTTGGAAGGTTTATGTTAGTTTATCCAGATGTGTATATGTAGGCACTACAGAATGAGTATCAAGAAATATGTTACATATTTAAAGCAATTTTATATTTCTCACACTTTGTATAATACTATGTCTCTGAATTTCCTAGAATTATGTCATTGACAACTTTGGTAAATTTACATGTGAAAGAAAGCCAAGCAAAGTTGTATGGGAAAAAAACCCTGTAATAATGGTGCTACCTTTCTTGTAGAATTAGCTTGAAGCTATGTAAGTGGGGATGGAATACATTTTTATATTTTGTCTCCTCTTTTCTACCGATAATGCTTTTTTTTTCTGTTGTACTTCTCCCTACCCCACAGCCCATTTCCTTCCGAAGTTTTCCTTTCTCTTTTCCTCAGTGGGATGATGGTGTCACTGTCTAGCATTCCTGTTGTTTCTCCCTGTTTATAGCTATCTTAATGACTTGGACCGCATAGCAGATTCCACCTATCTGCCAACCCAGCAGGATGTGCTCAGAGTTCGAGTCCCAACAACAGGGATCATTGAGTATCCATTCGACTTACAAAGCGTCATTTTCAGGTAGGAAAAAAAGTTTTAGCACCCACTTGCTTTGTTTCTTTTGTTTCCTTTTGCATTGGTAATGCCATTTATAGGATATTGGTTTAAAGTGCATAAAAAGCAATTCTATTTCTAAAATTTGAGCTTGGTTAGTTTATCTTCATGTAATTGTCCACATATATTAAGGAGCTCATGTTAGAGATGTCAGAAGGCTCAAAAACAATTAGGTTTCTTATTTTTGAGAGTAGTTTTTACCGAGAAAAAATCTGCAATTCATCTTTTCAATAATATATATCAAAGTTTCACTCTGAGTAATAATCTGAAAATACAAACATATGTCCTTGTCATTCATGTAAATTATGAAATAAAAGGTTACCATTTGTGTAGTTGATTTTATAGCGAAATTACTCTCCTTTAAGAGAGAAATCACCCTACTTTAGCACAAGTACAGTTGTTTAAAAAATAACTACGGAATTGTAATTACAAATGAGATACCTGTGTTTACACTGAGACATGGGCTGAAGTGGGAATACACTGCAAGCAAACATGAGTTTTGATTTTGGTTACAAAAAACTTTAGTAGGCCCATATTCTGTTTGTCTGCTTAAAATGGGGCAGCTTTAACAAGTTGTAGATTTTGATTCTGGTGATTTGGGGGAAAAAAGGCAATCCACCATCTGTTTTGTTCGTCTCTGTTTTGCTGAATACACAGGGCATACATTGCCAACTCATTGCTCATGAGACCTTTATATCTCGCAATTCTGAGGAGTTTGAGACTCAAAATAGTTCAAATACAGAAAACACATTGGACTTAAAGCAAACATGATTAACTGTCTTCTTGCAACAGATTCTATTAAATACCGGTGGGAAAAAAAACATTAAGAAAACCAAACCAGCTGTGTTTTTAACCAAATCCTTGAATTTTGTCATGGTGTGTGTGATTGGGTGTTTATCTGTTAAGGTGTTTATGGAGTTCATGTGGTTGTTAATTTTGCAGAATGGTGGATGTAGGAGGCCAGCGGTCAGAAAGAAGAAAATGGATACATTGCTTTGAAAATGTCACATCTATCATGTTCCTAGTAGCTCTTAGTGAATATGATCAAGTGCTTGTGGAGTCAGATAATGAGGTAAGCAATTGTCAACAAAACCCATGAGTTAAAAAAAAACAAGTTTTACCAGTTCAGTCCCAGGTGTTTTCTAAATGCACCTACAAGCAGTCATGCACAACTGGCACTCAGTGGAGTGAGAAGGACTTTAGGTCTCAAAGGGGAGGAAGGGTTCAATCTTCAAGAAGGGCAAAACTGCTCTGCTCCATGAAGGATTCAAAGAAGTCTCTGTTTTGTGTTGAAGAGGAATACAGTTGAATACAGAGAAATGTTACTGTTATGAGCAGAGGCACAATAATAGGTGGTGTAAATGGAGATGAAATTTATAGATTCCTAAGGAACAGACGCTAAGGTAGTAAACTCCATTCCTTTGACTTAAAGCCCAAGGTGTATATTGTAGTTCATTTCAGAAAGTAAGAGAAGTAAGCAAGTGAGTGGGCTGAGGGTGCAAAGCACACTATCCATTATTTTGAATGCAGACTAAGGATGATTTCTTTTATGTTGAGGGCTATTTTAAGTTACTCATCAAACTTGACTTTTACTCATTAGCACTGTCTCATGCAAATCTTTTACCACATATTTTAAAAAGTTAGGTGAAAAAAGGAGAACATTTGAAAATACCTTCTTCATGGCTGCATACAAGTTGCACTGTTTAAGACAGTGGTTGACATGAAGTAAAACAGGTGTCCCTAGACAATCACATTTTGTATGTTGAACTTTCTGTAGGATTAATTTTTTTAAAAAAGCCTGGGAACTACGGAAACTTTTACATCTGTAGTATTTTCATGAAACAGAATTATTGTTACGTTAATTGTATAATCATCTGTGTCATTCAAAGCTGAATTTCCAGAAATTTTTATGTAGTCAGCGCCAACTTCATCTCCTGTAATTTTCGAAGCTAGACATGTGTAGTTAAAAAAGAGAAATCTGTCAACTTGGCTTGATTCAAGTCAAACTGGAAATGTCTGGTTCTATGTTTTTCTGTTTTACGTTATTCTTTTGTCGCCACAAGGGCAACGCACAAATACTAAGCATTTTAATTATACAAATCAAAGGAAAATGTATTGGAAATTGCATACAGAAAAATTAGTTATGATAGTTTTCAGATACTATTCTAACTATCCAAAATAAGCCTCATGGAGGTCAAAACCTTCTTGCAGGTGGTTTTGTACACCTTGCTACTGAACTATTTATGTCTCGTTTTAACAACACAGGAAAACTTTGAACCCTTTTGACTTTTAGTTCAAAATACATTCATTACTTCAATTCAAACCAGTTTTTGTTTTCAAGTCATACGTACATAGCCTAGTAGGCTTTCCATCACACTTAGGCCTGTGTTACTCTAACTCCGGAAAGGATCCAGACAGTCTTAGAGCTGAGCACCAATCTCAGCAGCTTAAGTTTCGGCTTTCAGCCAACCTGTAGCCTGTCTTTCTAGATTTGTTGGTATGCCAGGACGCCTTCTTCCCTTCTTTTTTTGTTCCCTGTATCTCTAAACACTGCAGTCCCAGAATAAATAGAAAAATCTGTTTATTTATTCCACATAAAGCAAAGTATAGTTTGTCTTAATGTGGGTGTGGTAGAAATACAGGTTTAAATGTGTTTGTTGCCACCTTGAATTAAGAAATTTAACCCACAGAGATATTTTTGTTCTTCACTAAGGTGTGACAACCTCAGGAGGGAAGACAGTGATTTAACTCAAAAAGACTCTGGTAACCAGCCAAGAGATACTTTTCGCACTTAGCTTTAAATTATGGAACAGTATTGAAATTTTAGCACCAAAGTGAAGGGGGTGTGTGTAAATGCTCTACTTTCTTATTATGTATGCCATCAGTGTGATACTAGGATAGACTCTAATCCTTCTTTGGTTTGTGTGCCTCATACTGAAATTGAAACATCTGACTTTACAGTTTACAGTGTTGTGCTATTTCCTTTTCATTGCTTTCATGGCCTGATTAAACTATGATTTTTGTAAGGTGGCCTACTTTCTTTTTCTAATTAGTCCACAGCATATTGCCTGAAGTCTCTTTTCCTGTAGTGCATTTTTTACAAAGAAAACTGTAATGTTTAATCATTTTTGTCATCCTTTTTAGTTAATACAGTTTTTCATTAATATAATTTTCATGAGTATATAGAAATCTTTAAAAAGTACTATTTTCTATTGGGGGGGAGGGGTATATGACCTTCCTCATTATGTAATTGGTTTGGAGCCCTGAAGACTCTTGATTTTTCTGTCAAAATGTAGTGCCTCATGGGTGGTCATTAATAAATCCTTTTCTTTCCTTGTTTACCTAATTCAAAAGAAATACATTTGGATTATAAATCGGATGAGGTTGCTCTTAGTTGGGAGGCTTTGTTAGTGTCTCCTACTGGACATATGTGAGGTGGAGCTGGGAACTCCTTCTATTTTCATGCCCTTGAAGGAGTTAAGAAATTAAAGTTCTGAGGAATATAACTCCTCTGTAAGAGGACATAGACAGAAAATAAGACAAGAGTTCAGACTGCCTGTTATTCAGACACATGTGCAGGACGACTTCTAAATGACACATCCATGAACTTGCACTCCCGTGACAAATATCTGAAGAGCTGGGAACTTCAGTCCTGAAGATAAGCACACCTGGCTGTCCAAACTGTATTTTAGCTATGATTTTTCTAACAGGGGTTTCTTAGACCCAATGGCATCTCTCTTTAAAATGTGTTTAAATTAGTAAATACAAAACAGGAAGAGTCAGTAAGGATGGTATATTTTAACATGCCCTGCAAAAATTTCAGTTGATGTACAGCCATGAAATGCTTCTTTCTTCTAACGTACACAAAGGAGAGAGAGCTAACTGTTCCAAATTCTGCCCTTAATAAAATAAAAAGTCTATCTAGATCCATTGTTGAAAACGAGGACAAAATTTGAACCAGAGGACATAATATATTCATTATGTTAATAGTACTGTAAATTAAGTAAATATTTCATCAGTCTGATGTGATGTGACAAAGGAGAACATATTATAAATTAAATTATTGGATGTTTGACCTTTTCAGTTTTTCAGAAAACTCCAACAGGATTAGAAGCGAGATAAAAAATGAAGGAATCATCTCTGTTAAACGAATTTATGATATATTATGTCTTGTAGGTCACGCTCTGGCTCTGAATTACGCCAGCAAATTTGGAGAAATTGGCAGTTTTCTCAAATGGCACAGTTTAGAACTTTTTCCGTGTTTAAAATCAACTTACTTTTTTTAAATAAAGGATTTTTTTTCTAGATTTCCAGGATATGCTGCATTTGAGTATGTTTTAGAGGTAGGTCCTCTCAACATATAAAATCTCAGAGTCTCAGTGCAGTAATTAGAAAAATGAGTTCCAGCTTTGTAAGAGAACCAGTAACCACTTGTAGTTACGGAAGAACTAGACACATAACAGTATATCTGTAAAATAGAGTTCCATAAAAAAGAGGGTTTCATTATCTTTGCACAGCTAGTTAAGTACTTAGAAACAGCAAAATAGAGAACAGTGTTTATTGAAACTTGTACATATTTATTAGTGCACTAAAAGTCTTAAGGGTATGTAAGATTTCATATAGTTTGTATAGCTCTGTGGTGGTTATATGGATGTTTTTATTTTTCTAGGGTTCTCAGAGCAAAACCAGAAAGACAGAATACAATTTCCGCAGTTCAGCTAAATGAATGAATTAATAGGCTAAGTGAAAATTAGAAATTTTCTAAACTAGCAAAAAGTAAATGCTGTCTTTCCTGAGGTATTTTCAGAGGCTGCAAAGCAACAGAGGTATTGGACAGCATGAAGTATGCATTGATGAAAAATCATTTTTAGATGTAAGTCGTCATGAGTATTCTGAACATTGCACAAAATATACTGGGGGGAAATGCCAGTTTTGATTATTCTCATCAGAGATAATACATATTGGTTAAATTGCAAGATGCGAAAATTCTAACAGGATTGGAGGTAAATTATCAACCTCCTTGGTAAGAGGAGATTGTTAAGTAGAGTACTGTACTTTTTAGAAAACAGCTTTTGTTTTAAAGCCTTTTTTCAAGCTTGTACTGTGTCTTAGGAAATTACATTTGATTTAGTTGCAGCCAAAATTGGTAGTTTTAACAACGTAATGCAATGGAATTTCTCTTAAAACAGTGGTACCTTCCCTTCCCTTTAACCATCAAACTGTCACTCAATTTTCATTAAAGTTGTATCGAAAGTACCGCCTGCTTATAATCCATGTATTTACAAGTTTGATCCCACATTACAGTTCTTGTGAAAAGGATTGTAATGTATGAAGCAGGCAGGAATGGCTTAAGAATTCTGAGATTTTAAAATAATAGAAAAATTGGTTCTTTGACTTAACAAATCCTAGACACATTATCCTAAAGGTCTTTTCCAACCTAAACCATTCTATGATTCTGTGTCTTCAAGCTGTGTCTAATATTGCCATTACTTCCTGCCTGGTCCCCTTTCACACATATTAAGATGTTTTCTAGGATCTGTCTCTTCAGAGAGCTTGGCAAATGCTGTATTGCTCAATGGACATTTAAAAAAAATGATGCCGTAAAGGTAATATCCTAATCTTCTTGTCCACTGGCTTTCACTTCCTTAGAATATGGAACCAAATGCTTTAAGAACCTGCATTATCTAACCTGGTGTGGTAATCAGATTGAATCTTTTTTCTTCCAATCTTGATCAATCGCTTCTGAAATATTCTAACATAGATTTTTGCATGAGGTACAATTCTCTTCATACAAGTTCCTCAGAAACTTGTCCAAACCTGCTTCATTGCTGCAGTGTGACATACAGTGGTGTAGCAGCCAGATGTGTGAAGACTGCTGCTTGTACTGTTGAGAATTCTGCTGCTGTACCTTTATGCTCTCTCATTCTGTGTTCAGCATCCCATTGTCTGACAGCTTTTTATCCTGAGTTTACAGCCTTCTAAGCAGTGGCTGTTACTTACAAAGTAAGCTGTGGTCCCCCATCAAGTCTCCTGGGTTTCAGAAATGTAGAATAGCAGGTTCATTTACCACTACGGGATGTTTGCATGGCACTAGCAGTAAGAAGGCATTATTTTGTAATTTGAGATGTGAGCAGAACCAGTAGATCTGGAAGTGGCTTGAGCAACATTTCCAAAAGCCATTTCACAAATCTTTCAGGAATTCAAGGCATCTCAGACTAGTGGAACAGGATAGATGACAGGAAGAAGGGACATCTGACTGAGTCTCTTACGGAAGCAGCAGGGAGCTAAATACTCCAGGAAGAAAGTTGCTCTTTAAAATGTTTTGTTCAAAAGATTACCAACAGGGAATCATTAAAGTGACATAATAGTCTGTGAATACAGTGGCCATCAGTAAAACTCTTTTTAACTTGGTGTTCCTGTATCATGAGGGCTGAAAGCAGAATTGTTTGAGAGGTGGGATCTCCATCCTGAAGAGAGATGTTGAAAGCTTAACTGAACACAGCCATGAGTAAAATGATACGATGTCAAAAGTTTTTGCTGCTGGGAGCAAGGAGTTGTACCTGATGTCTTCCACGTAAAAATCCACTCCAATGTAAATTCTTCTTTGATTCTACAAAAAAACATAGTATGACATGTGAAAAGAGGGATTTTTTTTCTGTTTCCTTGGGGAACATCTTTGTAGTTATGCCATAAGGTTTTCCCATAGCTTCTTTAATACCCATGAAGCACACTACTTTATTGGACAGCGGATATCTGCATTAACGTAGTTACCTTCCCAGTACTTAAACTACACTGCAGAACTGTCTTGCAGTTTTATCAGATGAAGGCAAAACAGGATATTAAGAGAATTAGGGCTTCAGTATCTCAGTCACAACTGCAGATTGAAACTGAACAAGCTTTGTAGAGTGTTTTTCAAAACTGCAATGTTTTTGTGCTACAAGTAACTGAATAAAGGCACTGTTCTTTTGACTGATGGAAAATTTTATTATTTGTAGATTGTCCCACATAGAAAGGATCAGTGTTGATTGGTTTGTTAAAAAATATTCCAGTTAAAATCTAATTTATTAAAATTACATTAAAATAATTACATGAAACCCAGGATAGGTATTTTTACTGTTAGCTCATTTGTGTTTATACAGGTATGGAGATGCAGGCACGCATGTTTACATTTTGAATCTGAACAAAAGCTCATCTGCAGAACAGATGAGCCTAGATGGA
The DNA here is from genome assembly GCA_013397975.1 of Machaerirhynchus nigripectus. Lineage (NCBI taxonomy): Eukaryota > Metazoa > Chordata > Aves > Passeriformes > Dicruridae > Machaerirhynchus > Machaerirhynchus nigripectus. The sequence goes on along the minus strand of VZRQ01004232.1, from coordinate 12,969 downwards.
ACTTGCATAGTGTTCATTTGTGTAATACGTTAACAGGTGACAAATTGGTACAGTGTTCCAGTCACACTTTGTTTTGATGTGGGCAAAATAAGAAATGGTATGAGGCTGCACAGTTCTGAGTATGTTTACTCTTTGTAGAAGCAATTACCTGAACAACACACTTCAATTTTTCCTCGGAACTCTCATGCTGTTCACATCTGGGCATGCTTCCACTTCTCTTCCAGCACTCTTGTGTTCCTTATTCACAGGTTAGTCATACATGGCTTAGCATGAAGGCTGAAAGAAAACAATTCTGAGATGAGAGCACTTCTCTCTTTCTACATCATAAATAAGTGTAATGCTTCAGTTGGCTTGTTTTTTCATCAACAACCAACAATCCAGAACAATTGAGCATATGGCAGAGGGATAATAGAAACTTCCAGTTAGAATTAGAATCCTCAAATAGTCTTCATACTTATTTATTTAATTATTTTTCCACATGGTAAATCAAATCTCCACAACTGATTGTTTATTTGGAAACTTGAAAAAATAGCACATCAGCTACCTGTGACAAACCTCGTTGCTGGATGTATTGTATCTGTTCATACCTGTCCACACAAATGCATATTTATTTTTGGCTTGTGCATAAAAAACTTTTTGAATGTAAACTATCAGTGCTGGGATAGATTTGCATTAGGAAGAGTCAGAGCCTCTCTCTCCTTTGTTAAAGTGGGTGGTTCATAGTGGAAATGGGGGGTTGAAAGATCATGAACCAGTGTACAGAGGCTGCCAGAAATGCTCCTGGTAAATGTTCCTGCTGGATAGCTGATTCTGGCATTCATGTTTTATCATGGAAAATAATTTAAGAGCCATTTTTGCATTTAAAAAATACTCAACAGCAATACTTGAACCACATTTTATGACTACTTTATAGACCATTTTTGGTTTGGACAGTATTTTTGTGTTTTGATGGTAGTTGAACATGTTGATTTGATGGGTTTCAGCTGTCACTTGCTTCATCTGTGTCTCTGCTGAGTATATAAAATTGCCATGTATTTGCAAGTGCAGTGCTGCAAAATCAGTTTGTTGGAGAATTGAGAGTTCTTCTTCCAGGTGATTTTAAAGTACAGTTCTCATCTACGGAGGTGTCTTCCCACTCTATCTGTTTTTTTCAGGCTAGTTTACAGAAAGATTGAAGACAGTGAACAAAATAAGGGAATTATTCCTGAGCTCTGTTTGAAATGGCCTCTCATGGCATTTGTGTTACTCATCAAAATATTTATACAACCATTTCAGTTTTTACTTAGGTGACTAGTCACACCAGTAGAGCTACAAGATTATGCTTCATACAGGTGGCAAAAATGTGAAGCACTTCCAATTTTGATACTGTATTTACTTTTTTACATAGTGGAAGACTCTGCACTTACCTCCCACTTCCTGATTTCCCCTACTGTTTCCCAGTTTTTGCGTAGCAGCTTTATTAAATTTTTAGCCAAGAAATACACTCTAGGTCGTTCTGTACAGCTTGACATTGCTTCTATGAAAATAATTGCTGGAAGTCTTACTTGGATAATGGAGATATTCTTAGTCAATACAAGAGTTGTACATAAAAAACATTCACAATAAAAGGCTTTGTCAGCCAAAATAATAGAGTCCATTACAGTGACACTAACCTTCTGAAATATTAACCTGTGCTTTTTCTGAAGCTCTATTGCGTCAGTATCTCTTTTTTACAGTTATCACCTCTGAATGCCCTCTGACTCAAATGAGCATTTTTGCCAGCATACACAAGTTATATACACAGAACAAGTTGTTCACTGAAAAACGTGTTGTTTACCTCCTCCCCACCTTCTCTCTCACTGCATTCCAACAAAATGCAGTTCCTCAGAATCTGTGAAATCCTAATTCTTTTTAACAGACACTACTTACATGGCTAACAATTTTTTAAGAGAAAAGCAATTGCTACATTTTTTGTTGAGTTTGTGAGTTACAGTACGCCCACTAGATGCCACTCTAGATAATCATAAAGACAATAATGGGTGAAACTCCACTAATGCTTCTCTGTTGTTTCAGATTAATATTGTACTTAGTGTTTTCTGTCAAAGCACTGTTTGAAATGCTGCTTGGCCTTCACTGGGTGCCAGCTGATACAGCTCTTGAATGCTGTTTTAGCACTTTTGCAGGTATTCTTCAGGATGTGACAATCAAGTGCTTATAAATTACTTTAATTTTGTTATTTCTCTAATTGGAGGAGTAATTACATTTTTTCCAGAGCAACAGATAGCAAAGAGAACTTCAGTATTTACATCCAAACTAGAAATCCATCATTTTAACAAGAAAACTGAAAGTGTACATGTAAAAATAAAATTGGAAGGAAGTATACTCCTTTTTAATCCATTAAAACTTATGGAAGAAAAAGCTTGCATTTGGGTAAAAATGTGGGAAAACGTGGTTTATACTTTTGCTTGTATTTGTGTTAATGCTTAATGGTTATACAAAACTTTGCAGCATAAAATCTTTTGTATCAGAGGTACATAGTAGAAAGAAATTCCATTTAATTTTTGTTTCATAAAAACATGCATGTAATAATACAACTGGACAGTCATGTGATTACTTAGTAAGTACAGTGTTTTTTCCTGATATTCATTTAAATATTAGAGTAACTTGGTCCAGGATTATGTATCCTGTTCATAGTTAACAGATTCACTACTGGACTATGTCTACTGTGTTTCTTACTCTGTTTCATAATGATATTTTTACATTGGGCTGGCAACTCTGTCAGGTTGTATGGAAGATGGAGAATTTTATGCTGGCGTCTGTATATCCTAATAAGAAAAATAGAGGAACAGCTGGTGATATCAATATGTTTTTATCCTATTTGGGACTGACTGCAGACAAAAGCAGAGCAGGGAAGTTGCCCAGGCCATCAGATCTTCAGGGATAGTGAAAACAGTAATCCTGCTGCTTATTTTCCCTGTGCAGAGCCAGGGAGGCTATGATGGACTGTTGCTGCTGTTGAACAGGGGTTGCTGTTGAAGGCTGGCTTCACTGCTGACAGTGGCTGTCAGCTACTGAGAAAGCCTTGAGCCAGATCCAGCTGCACATTTCTGTATGTTACTTATTACGGTTTCTATCTGCAGCTTTTTTTTTTGAGCTGAAATAAGGTTTTTCTGGAAGGAATTTGGCGAGATAGAGCTGCTCATAAAAGGAGATTTAAGTACTTGAACAAACTATTAAATACTGCCTGCTCCCGACTGTTGCTGTTTTTTTGGGGTTTTCTTGAACAGCCACATTGTCTTGCTTAGTTTGGCAAAGCTTCCTTCATGTTGCATCTGACAGAAGGTCAGATCCCCAATGCTGGACTCTTTCTATACTCCTTGTAATCCTATCCCTACTTCCAGTAAAAATACTGTAACATGAAACTGTTTTTTACACAAGAAATAATGCAACCTGTTAATGAAAAATTTTTTTTCAGAACAGTAGTTCAACCATGTCATCTTGTGATTAATTAAACTGACTAAAAATATTATGGCACTAATGTTGCATATATGTTTAATAAAGGAAAAGAGCATGTAAAGCAGTGAGCTATCATTAGAAAAAGAAAACCATTTTAAGACAAATTTTAGAGGATAATAAACAGTATTTTTAGAGGAATTAACTCTGGTATAAAAATTGTTTTTCCATCTACTGTGACATCCGTAAAAGTTGAACTGCTCTTAGAAATTGGATAAACAGAGAGATGAAAGATAGCAGAAGGCTAAGCAGAGATTGATTAGTCAGAAAATTAATCACTTCTTATTTTTTCTTAATCAATGAATCATTGTAAAATAAAATAATGAGGCCATTTAAGCATTTTAATCTGTTACGGCAAACTGAGGACCTGTATTTCTTTATGCAGGCAGATAAAATTTACTTGAAAATCTCTAGGCCATCTTTCAATTCCTTCAAAATATCTGCAGACTACACATCTGAATGACAGGATATCAAAATGTCAGTTCACAGTCCATAACACAATTTGCTTCAATTTATCTTTGAAATAATCTGTAAAGGGTTTACAGATGGAATTTTATGGTCACATAATCTCTTGGGAAAAGCATGAAGGGCCCAGAGGCAATGTCCTGTGAAGACAGTGTGAGAGACCTGAGCTTGTTTAGTCTCGTGAAGAAGGCACTAATACTTGCCAGCAAGTATTTCTGGAGTTGCAGGTGTGCCATGGAGCTGAACTGTTTGAGGTGGACTATAAAACAGATATAACTATACTAGGTAGTTCCAATTGCCTTTCCTTAAGGTCTTGTTTAGAGAAGAAGTCTATATAGAATGTTGAGAAGAAAATACCATCTGATTACAGTTAGTCTAAGGACTTACGTTTTATGCTCAGCTGTGTTGACATTAGAGTTTCTTTCCTTTCAGAATGAAATCCTGGCACTATAGATCTCAATGTGAGTCATGAGATCTGACTACAGAGAACAAATGTTTTATTACTCTGCATTAGTTTGTCAATATATAAATTCAGCTATTTATTTTCATGCATCATAGCAACATGCAATAAAGTTTGAAAGACCAAATAATCAACTTTGGCTACAAAATTGAATTACTTTACTATTTGTTTCTTGTTTTCCTTTGTTGTTTTATGCTTCGGTTTTTTTCAAGTTTCTATTCATGTTTATGTTGGCCTCTCTAAAATGCAAATTAATGGAAGTAAAGATACACTTATGGCAAAACTGAGTTGTCTGACAGATTGTTGTATGGCTCAGCAACGGCAGAATCTGCAGGATTCACATTCTTGTTCTCTGGAGCCCCTTTTGGTGCTGAAACAGTCTTCTGCAGGGGCCTGCAGCTTTAAATAATAATAATGTAAAAAGTAAACTAGTTCCTGCGTTTCAAACCGTATTTGTTCTGACTCCATATTAACCACATCATGTCAGCCTAACAGTTCAGAACTAATGGAATTGTAACATTAATCTACAATGACAGAAGAGTGTTACAGATAGAACTGTAGGCTTCACTGCTATTTCAGCTATAATGCAAAGTGGTTTCAGGAGCAGCTAAGGAGTTAAAGGTTGATCCAATGATGTTACCAAAAATCAGTAAAAATGAAACTCTTTAGCCCCAGTGTAGCATTAAGAAGCAGGCATTCTTTATTTGGCTGGATGTAGGAGCAGGTAGCTTCTCCAAATACTGTGCATGCTGAGTACAGGACATTTTCTGTTTATATTCCGTATTTTACATACATATTCATTGATTGTCCCAGAATAAACATATATATGGTAACCATGTCCCCAAAATCCTCAGCATGTGGTCCCTTCCCTCTGTGCATGCATTTGTTTGTCCTGGGGCTCTCTTTGGTGGTTCCTGGTGCTCAGTGACCCCAAAGTCACACCTGACTGCCTGGTGAACTGGTAAAAGTTGGCATAACTGGGCTGGCTGGTTGCGTTCCAGTTTTATTTCCTACAGAAATAAGCATTGTGCGTTTCCATAGGCTAGTGGGTTCTGAACAATAAGCATTGTATTAGCCCACGAGGTGCAAACAATTCCTCATCTGACAGTGTTAGAAACAAAGTTAACAATTTACAGTTTTTTAAAATTCTATGTCACAAACCTTTGGTGTTGACAAGATGTTCTCAGGTTTCAAATTTACTTGCAATTATTTTTAAGCTGATCTCTCAGAATTAAGTGCTTAATTCTGTATTCAAAATTTGGGAAAGGCACGTAAAATAAATACTGTTCTTAAATCTTGAATTGGTTGTCTTGTGGTGTTGTACTTGGCCCTACCATGAATCACTTGCATTTCAGTAACCACCAGTGTATTGGCTGATTGTAACTGCATATTCAGATGTAGCAGATGTACCTGTTACAACTTTCATGGTCATGACTAGTGTTTCAAAGAATACTTACACTTAACTGGCTGAATTTGCAAAAGGAAAATGCCTGAATATTTAATTAACTGCTTGCTTATTACTTTAATTTAATTAATTGGATCTTATATACTGGTAGGAAAGTGCGAAACAGGAAACGGATCCTTTCGCCAATTGAAGTGAAAATGCATTAATTTATTTTTAAAAATAAAATTTCATTACCACAAAAATTCTGCTCTCTTTTTTTATTCCAGAATCGAATGGAAGAAAGCAAAGCACTCTTTAGGACAATTATCACATATCCATGGTTCCAGAACTCTTCAGTTATTCTGTTCTTAAATAAAAAAGATCTATTAGAGGAGAAAATTATGTACTCCCATCTAGTTGATTATTTTCCAGAGTATGACGGTAAGTATAATGACATCAGAGCTCATGCTCTGTTTGCACTGTAGTAATGGCAAATTGTGCTAGCCTTGTCCAAATGCTAGAGAGATAGATCCTTTGATATATTCCTTAAAAAAAAACTTAAAAATTGTAAAATATGGTTGAACTTTCATGGGATTTTTAGACTGCTAAGATTTCATTTTATACTGTAATTAGTTGTGGGTAGGATGCCAGAACCTTTATTGGGAAATTGTTGACTTTTTGATGAGTATTGTTATATTAGAAGTGAACCGCATTCTGTCATTTTTTGTAAGACAGGGTGAGGTTTTAAATTAAAACACAAGAGTTAAATAGACACACATTCCTCAATTGTACATAGTCTTCTATATCTTTGGTGTTTCGACGTTTGCTTTTATGTAAGATTGAGTATCTTAGGGGAAGTGTCATAGGCTCTCTGTAACACTCAGAGAAACAAGGAGCACCCCTTACACCCTTTTATTGGTACCTTTTTAAATTGTGGTTTAATTTTACATTAATTATGTGAAGTTAATGTGCTTGTCCATAAAAAAAGTTGTGGGCTACGTAAATGTTTCTACTAAAGCTGGACTTTCAGAAAGTTCTCATGAGGAGAAAAGCTAAGTATTTTGAGGTAACTGAATGGAGGAGGCCTTGGTAACAGAGAAAAATCAAACTCCTATAATAAGAGGTCTAAAGAACTAAATGTTCCTATTTTTTAAAAAGAAAATAGATTTTGTCCCATCAGGAAGGAATAGCTGATTGGGAAGTTGAGAAAAAGATTAAAACTCTCATGTTCAAATACGGAAAGTAATAATAGGAAAAATATATGTATTGTTTTCTGTTAAAGGGAAAGAGAACAGTAAAAACCCTGCAGGATCAGATCATATTATTTATGAGTCAGTGTAAATTTAGTTTTATAGTGCTGTACAGAAGAGAACTGGCAGTTGAATAGAAACATGCTTGTTCTTTCAAATTTACTTTGTGTAACAAGTTCCCTAGATGATATCCCAAAGGTGAGAAGACCCTACAGTCTGCTCTGTTACCTCCTTTCAAATGTTGACAAAGCCTGTGTAAAATGCTTGTCCAGAAAAAAGAAAAAGACAGAACTCAAACACTTTGTTCGTAGAAACTTTGTTTTTCCTGTCCTTTGCCGTTGGTGAGGGGAAAAAAAGATTATGAACAAGCAGGGATGTGGGAGTCAAGACCTGCAAGTCTTCAAGAATATTTTACTTCTTAATTCTGTAGCTCTTGCAGGACCTAATTTCAGAGACAAAAGTTACAGTTGATTTGATTACTTCTGGTGGCAGGGTGGAGTCTGTGGTTTGCAGAGGTCACTATGTAGTTCCCTCTTCTGTCCCAGCACTCTGGGGATGTGGGAAGTTGGAGATCTGAGGAAGGTATCAGAAATAGGTATTTTTCAGCTAGATCACTTCTCTCATCCATTTTTCTGCAGAAGGGAGAAAGTAGCCTAGGGATGAGAACTGCTGGCCAGGGTGGCAAACTGGACAGAGTAGATTAAGCTAAGGAGTTCTGCTGCACAGTGCATTTGTAAGAGCTTTGGAAGGGAGGCCGAGCCATGCTCCTAGGTCAGTGTATTGCACGAAGACACGCTTTGCATGCTAGTACTAGAGAACTGACTCACAGGCTGGGAGCGGGAGAGAGGACAAACACAAAAAGAGGCTATAGTTGGGAGGAAGAGAAGAGAAAAATATTGATGTAGCACTGGTGTAAATCTTCATTGTATCATATAGAGACAAGACATTGAAAACTGCTGATTAGGGAGAGCAGTGGGCAAGAAAGCTACTAACTCATATGGTAGTTCTTTTCTAAGTCTCTTACTTAGACCAGAACCACGTTGCAGTCTAAATTTAACATAACCTCATTCAATTTTTTTTTCTAAGTTCCTGAGATCATAAACATACTTTTCCATACTGGAACCTCAGTCAAATAAAAGTTTAAATAACATAAGAGCAGAGGTGTGCAAATTTGAATAGGCCAATAGATTTTGAGAAAACACTGTGTAGCTACTGTGAAACTGTTTAACAAAATTCTAGGAAACTCTTTAAAAAACTAAGTGATTTATTTTGAAGAAATCGTTGTCTTTTGAAGCCCAATACTCACATTTATTTGTGCTATTGTGAGACTTCTTTATTGCTGCTCTTTATCTAGAATCTGGTTGACCAAGCTAAAGGCTAGAGTGAGTTGTGTTTTAGAAGCTGTAGAAGTGTTGGACAGCCCTCTGTCCTGTCTCAGAGAGCTTATGATCTATTTATATCCCTAAATCGCAGAAAATGTGTCATCTGTGTATGTATGTGCACGTATGTGTATCTGTTCATGTGCACACACCTGTATATTGCAAAAGCTTATTCCACCTCCATGTGGATTTGCAGAACACCAGAAATGATGTGCTTTCTCTTCCACACATTCCCTTCCTAGATTTCATAGTTACGCAAATTGGAAGTGTTAAAAATTTTAGGCTTGAAGTATTAGAAATAAGGTCTGTTACCCAATTGTTGAACCATGTGGACATGTGCTGGACACCAAACTATTGATTTTGTAATTACTGAAGGACAGAGCGACACGTAACAGCTGGGTGCTGGTATTTATATTGCTATGTGACAACAGGACTAACGAAGAGAATAGGAGGAGGCAACAGCACAGAAAATAATGTGTTCTGTAGTAACCCATGTTTCACAAACGGGAGAGTGAGGGAACAATGACTTTCGGTGGGAGCACTAGAATAATGGAACAGAATTCACCAGCATGTGGCTTATGTTCTTGCTTCTGCACTGCTCTTTTGGCTGTGAACATGAATGAATCCTCACTATTTCTGGCTGGAAGTAATTACTTTACCTTCTGTGATCTTTTAGGCTGAAAATGTAGTTTGGTTAGATTGACTGTCCTTCAGAGAGTTACAACCCTAATTTAGATCTGAGAGGATCATTACCACACATAATTTAGATACCAACTGATTGGTTAGAACATTAGCCTTTTGCAGGCAACAGTTTCAGCTGGAGAGCTGCTGTGTATTTTATTATCACTCAAAGTAAATTAAATTCTATTGATGACAGTGTCAGACCTGGTTCAGAATATAATTTCACTATGCTTCCTATTAAAATCCATATAAGACCAGTAAATCTTGCAGTGCTAAAATAACTGAAGTATAATTTAAATATAGTAGGTTTAGACTGAACATTCACCATTTCTACTAACATTTTAAAGATTTAATTATATAGCTAATTTCTTTGTTTTTGTTCTGTGCATTTATAAATCACCTGTTTGAACAGGTGATTTATCTTGGTGAAGAAGGAAGATAATCAGCAGGGAAGAAGCAGCTCTGACTTTGTGAACTTGTGGAATTTCCTTCCATCTTTATTTTTAATAGTTCCTGCCACAAGGAATGCAGCCAGTATATGGTATTTTTGATTAGTAAAAGGTTCCCCATCTTCTTATGTGGGGACCACAGACTAAGCCTTTCTTATTTTCTTTTAAAGAAATTGATACATGAAATTGACTTTTAAGAAAACTGAATTTCTCTTCTTGCAGGACCACAGCGGGATGCACAGGCAGCCCGAGAGTTCATCCTGAAGATGTTCGTAGACCTGAATCCAGACAGTGACAAAATTATCTACTCTCACTTCACATGTGCTACAGACACAGAGAACATCCGCTTCGTCTTTGCTGCTGTCAAGGACACAATTCTACAGTTAAACCTGAAGGAGTACAACCTGGTCTAACTGTACCTGGGGGGTCTTCTGAAACCAACTTTCTGTGATTGAAGATACACAAGAGGGACTGTATTATAATCTGTGAAAACAATTTACATAATACTAATTTATTGCCGGCCTGGACTCTGTGAATGTTCACAGAGTTTGTAGTTAATATTATGATTTTATTTAAACTATATGGAGGAAAAACAAACGATGCTGAAGTACATTCACAGCACATTTCCTCATTTTTTAGGCAAAACCTTGTGACTCAATGTGTTTCAAATTCGCAGTCATATATTTACAGAGGATAGCAGTTTTTTGCTATTGAAGCAAAATCAAGCTGGTTTCCTCTTTCCCTAACCCTTTCTCTCCCCCTCCTTTCCTACTCCCCTTATCTTTTAAAAGGTACAATGGCCTTTTTTTTCCCCAGTTGCATTCCTGGGTGAAATATTTTCTGTTGCGTGATTTGGTCAGGAAAACACTATCATCACAATTTAAGTCATCAGTCATTCTAATTTTACAGTATGTACTTTCTTTGAAGGATCAAAAAGTATTGATACTGTGATTTTTAAATTCTTTACATGGGTGTCTTCATTCTGTCTTCACTTCTGAGACTAGAAGACTGGGATTGCAAAACAGAATTACAGTTGTCTAAGGATAGTAAATTTAACCACAGTTTTGCAGTTAAGGAAGGTGCACAGAAGACACTAATGAAGTAATTAAGACACAACCTGGGGTGTACATGGAATATGTTAGACTCTCTTTAATTGCCATGTGCCATTTTTGTCTCTCTTCTTTATTCACAAATGCCAAATAGAAAAGTCAAGACACTACATTTTCCCCAGTGGCTACAGCCTGAAACAGTGTTTTTCTCAGTTGTGTGGGGTGTTTTTTCTTAAGTTAGAGCTTTTTTAAGTGTTCATTTTCCACAGTAGAGAAATTATTTTTATTGTACAAAATTCATGTTGCCAAATCTGGCTTTTTATAAAACCAGTGTGCTTGAAGCATAAGATACTGATTGAAATGCCAAATGGATGGGTTGGGAACTGACCTGATTGAGTCAACTGCCAAGTGATTGACACACACAGTTTCAGCTCATATGTTCCCTTTTTTAGAAAGCCTACATTTTCTAATGCCAAAACCAACAAGTAAGTGAATATGCTATGAGGTGTACCATGGACCCTCATGTAGTCTAGTAATTTAAAAACAATTACAGTGTTACAAACAAAGTAATTTAGATCTCTCCTTTTGTCAGTTACGACATGAGATTGTTTTCTGTAATAATGTCAAGGCACCTTTAGTTATATTACAAGAAGTTACTGATGAGAGATCATGTTCAGGAACCTTTTTTGATAAGGTTGATTTTTAATTGATTCACAGGCATTTATTAGGCTTTCATGCAAAATAGCCTCTCTCAGCGTTCTTTAGAAGAGATTTATAAATGTAAATGAAGCAGTGAGAAAATCATTCTTGAAATTTAAATGTGCAATTTTTTAACAACAAAAATGCAGCACACATTGATGAGCCTTTATTCTGCAGCTTAGGTTGAAAGGTGTTTGTTGACCAGGTGCGTGACTGCTAGCAAGAAAACTCAAGACTTCAGACATGTAATTGGATTGATTATCTATAATGCCAACTAGAGTTGGCACTAGAGTGCACTTAACACAAAAATGGCTGCCACATAGCAGCAGATGGGAGGTGGAAAAAGGAATGGCTTATTAGTTGATTACCAAAGTTAACAATAAATACTAATGAGACATTTTACATCCTTAACCCTCCCAAATCTAAAAGAACAATAATAAGAACAGTTGCTATTTTTTGCTCCCTCTTAAAACACCTTGTAATTTAAAACTGGTTGTAGGTATAGTGCAATTATGAATGCTATAATCATTGTACATACATATATATATATATATATATGGCAGCATCCATATTGGCTTTGTAATCATTAATTTTTGGCAAATTGAATGTGCTGTGTTGATATGTATCTATGTAATTGTATTGTATGTCTTATAGCTAATTCACATTTTAAATAATGTTATTTTATTTACTTTTTTAAGAGAGAAGAATGTAAATTTTGTCAGTTTATTTCTGACTAGGGATTTGTTGTTGTTTTTATTTGCAAAACAAAATACTATAGTACAGAGCGGTACTAGCAGCGTGCTGTATAAAATCATTTGCACATTCCTGAGTAGAAGTAAATTGGAGACACCAAGACAGAGATGATTCACACTCAAAACAGTGCCCAAATCTTGTCAGGGCTTTATACAGCTGTAGGAAACAATCCTGTTAGAAGAACTTAGGCCATTATATCTCATATTGGAACATTAGCTTTAAATATAAATTTAATTTTTATTTGACTGATTTGCATTAGGTTACTTTTACTTTTCCAATAGTCTTTATTTGAAAAGTAAATTCAGAGCTATTTCAAACCATTGTACATAGTACTAAGTACTAATGCATATATGCTGTTGCCCTGAAAATACCATGGTAAAATGCAAAACATCAGATCAATCAATTAGTCTTTCAGAAACTGCGGAAACCATAGGTATAAAAACAACAACCAAAAAAATCACTATTGTTAATTATTTTAAGGAGTTAAAGTGTTTTATTTAATGAAGCTAAAGCAGGTAGATCTAGATTATAAAAAGTGACACTGACATTCTGAATAGGGGGATCAGAGCAGTGACTCTTTCTTACATACAGTTTAACAAAATTGGTCCTGATCATGCTATAAATGCAACAGAGCTTCTGTTTTCACAGTTCCGCTGTTGATACTATCCCTTTTTTTAACCTGAGAATGCATTGCCCACACTGGATTCAGTGCTATAAATGGAACTGTAGCCAAAAAAGGAAGGAAAAAAAAAAAGAAAAAAAAAA
>VZRQ01004231.1:237192-273973 GCA_013397975.1 Machaerirhynchus nigripectus | reverse complement strand
TGCTCTCTTAGGAGTGTTCAGTTTAGTGGATGTAAGCTCCCACAGGCTGCATGAAGATTTTATCAAATACCTGTTTAAGAGAGTTGTGAGTTTAAGTAATCCTTGTCACAATGAACAAAAATCAATTATTTCTATTTTCAACATATTTACAAAAGCTCCTGGTAGTTTTTATTGTATTGTGTAGCAAACTGACCTGCACAGGGCTCATCTACCTCTGCTTATTGGTATTTAATTATCTTAATCTACCCTTTGGACATTATAAACCTATGAATGTATGAAGTCTGAAAACGCAGTCGTACAATTTGCTTCTCTTTCCATTATAGCCCTTTGTGTTCTGGGGATGCTGCACAATGCTGGGACAAAGTGACTTAGAACCTCAAGGGGATTTTTGGTCTCAGATGTAACATTACCAGCAAAGAGCACAGGACCTGGCAGGATATATCAAGGCATTCACCAATGGAAAAAAAACCATCTCCTCTTCCTTGAGGATTTATTCTTGAGGTTTTAGAAAAATTTAATTGCAATAGGAAAAAGGAAAGGGGAAAAAAAAAAAAAAAGAGGATTTTGACATAAAGAGGAAAATGAAGATAAATAAAACAACCTCCTTTACCGCACAGAAAAGACTTCAGCACTGTAGCAGCTACCATTGCATTTTCAGTTCACCACATCTGCACTGCAGCTCGCCTGCTTTCCATGTGTCTCACATCCTCGCCCTCAAACAGGCTAAGCTCTGGCAGTGTGTGACACTCCAGAATTCCCTTCCACAGCATGCCGTCAGATCTCATTTGGACACAGACAGGTAGGAATCCCAGGAGCCCCAGTGCTGTGGGGTAAATCTGGCACACACCCGCCCTGCAGGGCCTAGAGAGGTGCTGGAACACCCAAAGAAGGGCTGGAAACCTGGTGGGAATAACAACTCCTCCTGGACAAGCACAACCACTCAAAACTGTCACTACAGAGAGGCAAAAAGCCTGAGAGAAAAGGTGACCTGTGGTGGTGCTGGTGGCTCTCCCCACAGCAAAGGCCATTCGTCATCTTTCAGTCCACAGAGATCCTTCCGAGGGAGCCCTTAGACTCCGGTCTTCACACCTTCTCCCTCTCCATCTCCACAAGCTCTGGCAGTGAAGCAGGGCCAGGCAGCCACTCCAAGATCCTTTTCATCTTTTCCTCCCACTGCCACAACTGCCAAGGCCAGTGCTTCAGGTCTTTCTGGAAACAGGTACCCCAACCTCCTGAGCTTCAAGGCATCATCCACCTCCCCACCTTCCCCACAGCCCTTCTGGGACACACCACAGGCTCCTATTCCAAACTGCTTTGGAATCTGGAGTAAGTTTCTGCACCAGCCAGTGGGTCTTAGACCAAATTTTGCTACTGAAGGCACAAGCATCTCAGTGTCAGGAAAATGGGCCAAGCCCAGGAAAGACAGAAGCTTGGATGTAGATGTGATCACACCTTTCCAGCTTTCCCAGACAAACAGCTGTGTAGGGAGTGCTCTTCTTTGCAATGAAGGGCTGCAGAGATGAGACAGGTACTGAGTCCAAAACTGCAGCTTTCTAAAATGATCTCCTGGATAGTCCCACCTCTTACCACATGCTGTAAAATGGGGAGACTGGTTCAACTTGGATCTTTAGTAAGTGCAGTTTCAAAAATACCAGAGTCTAAATAGCAGCATTTTTACTGCGTGTTGTGTAATTCAACCTCCCTTCACTTCCAAAGCTCACAGCCTCTGTCTTCAGCAGACAGTTCACTGCTCTGAGGTTTGCTGGGTGTACCACACCACAGCAGTGCACAAAGTCCCTGCCTGGCCCTTTAATTCCCATGTCATGTGAGAGCATTCAGCATCTCCAGACCTCCAGATGTAATGCAATGTGATTAAAGGTGGTGCTTTCCCTGGGTAAGCCTGACTGACTGCTTTGTCCTTCATCCCCTGTACATCAACAGCCGCTCTAGGAGCGCTGAGGATTACCTCTCTTTCTCTGAAAAGAGGGTTCTACAAGGAAACCCAGTGACAGGAGCTTAAACAGCAAAACTACTGAGCATGTGACCTGGCACAGACATGGGGTGGGTGTTAGTCAGGTGTCAGAGAGGAGGAAACCCAACAGGCCTCTGCTGAACATGGCCAGTTCTCCCTTCTTCCCAGCTTCAACCTCTTTGTAGAGACAGAGAGCTGAGCAGAGCAGACAGGTGAGTAGGTGGGATATACAAGATACATCCAGTACTGGCCTAGTTTCAGCAGTGCTTGGCAGCTGGATTTGCCATCCAAGTGTCTGAAAGGCTCTGCACTCCCCTCAAGAACACACATCTATTGAAATGACTCCTTTTCCTGGACGACTCTGGCCCAGGAGTCTGAACCTGAATCCCTCAGCTTATCTGAGGATATTATTTGCAACTACATCCTCCATGTGGCAGCAGGAGCTCTGCAAGTGCTGCTCAGGAGCATCTTCAGAACAGTGATTTTTTCTCCTTTTTCAGTGCTCATCCTGGGAGCCCAGGCCAGGGTTACTAAAAGAAGAAGCATTAGAATTTGTCCTGTAGAGACTCCCAGCTGCATGGAATAGGACTTCCTTCTTTGAGTCCTGGCACAGCAGTTTCAGAGGCCAGTCATCACTGATGAAAACGTTCAGACTGACACCGATGGGTCTGGTGCTATTTCATTGCACTGTTAATGATCCAGCTGAAAAGTATGAGACAAGACAGCCCATGTGAGCTCTGAGCAGGTCATGCCAGAAGTTTACATGGGCAATTGTTTGATACCAGTAAAACAGTGAAAGCAAACAAAAAATAATTACCATAAAAATATCCACAATAAAAATTAAAATTTGCTTTAGGGAGAAGCTGAAGGAAGTGAGACAAAGGTCTGGTCAGAACTGTGTCATTTACAGGGCAGTTAGACTGTACTCAAAAGGTACAGCCAGAGATGCAGAAACAGATTTTTTAATGAATGCTCCTTCCCTTGCATTACATCAGAAGGTACTTGTGCACAGAGTGCTCTGTACACTTATACAGCTCCTCAGTCCATTAGGGGTTGGCTTCTGAGTCCTGATTTATGCTGATCCATGCCTTTATCAGGCTCTGAGTGTTGATTAAGCATCATTTGCACATCTCTGGACACTCATGGATACTAAAGATTACAGCTTGTGAGCTGGAGGAGGCTCAAATTGTTTTCGTTTATCATTTGTCATGGCACAGAGGGTACCAGAGACTCAGCCTATGGAGATAAAACCTACAATCAGTCCCACAAGAGATTGCTCCTTGTAGTGTAACTGAGAGGCACAACCTCCATTCCTAGGACCCAGAACAGCTGCGATATGAAAATATTGACAAAACTGCAGCAAAAGGGAACACATGCTTGGTAAAAACAATGTTTTGTGCCCAGAGATACCTCTAAGCAACTGTGACCTGGAGGTAATCAGCAGTGCTTCCAGGAGCTGCTATGATGATATCGACGTGCAGGACACTGGTGCATCTAAAGACATGATGTTAATAGGTAACCTGAGAGATTAAATTTAATCTAAGTGGTGTCTCAGTGGTCTGAGGACAGATGGGTCTGAATAGGACAAAACTGAACATTGCAATTGCTGCCTCTGTGTAACCTTGACAGCTGGGAATCATATTCCCCCAATGAGCTACATATTTGTCTTTTCTTCCACTTTTATAGCAAAGGCCTAATTTTCTTGCTTTGTCTGCAAATAAGAGCCAAGAACAGCTTTGCAGCATCCACCAGGGCCAATCCATAAATCAAAATCCAGCTCAGAACTCCCCATTTCTCGCTTTTAATTTCAACATTGCTTATGAGAACAATTATCTGAGGAAGAGGCTGATGCCTGTTGCCCAGTCAAGCCTGAGCACAGCAACTCTGTCTAAAAACAGACAGGAAATGCTGGATGTGTCCAGCTGCCCTTTGGAGAAGGCTCTACCTGCCTGAAGGTTGGGTGTGATGCCAGAGGGGTTGGGAATACTGAACACAGCCCTTTGCCAGTCGGTGCCCACACACTCCCTCTCTGAGATGGGAACTGGAGAGCTCTGCATTGCAATGTTAGACGCTGTCCTGCAGGATTTGGATGCCAGAGACCCACAGATGGCTGAGCTAGGCAGGAATGGCACTTTGTCAGTGTGAAGCCAAGCTGGAGTTGTTCTGAGATCTATTTTTTATTGAATTCATGGAATTAAACTCCGGTTAACAGAAGTGCTGTACAACCAGGCTCTGTTTTACACTTGTAATTAGTCCCATTGACTTCAAAGAAGCTGTTTTTGTACAGTGTTTGCAGGGTTGGGATTTGTTTTCCATTTAATTGATATATCATTTGGCATTTGATATCAGCCCTTCAAAGGGAACATTAATGTTTTACATTTCAAAATCACTTTTTAGTGCATTCTGTAGATCACATTATTCAAACTGGGGAGAACAACCTGCAAATTCTCACCAGCTCTACTCATCTGTGGCTTTATTTTGTGAATTAAATGCCCGCAATGAACACAATCCCACATTCCCCGAATTCTAGCTGATGTCAGTGCTGAAAAAGCAAAACCAGGCAGGATTAATCCCTGATATAAATAACCTCTAAAATCATCATTTTTATTCTCTCTGTTTTGCAGTGGAGTTGGTAGATAAGTAAATAAGTCTGATTACTTGTTTTTATAACTCGTGCCATGTTCTGTTCTTAATGTAACTTAACTTTTACCAAAAAAATCAAAACCTGAACTGAAAGCAAGGCTCAGCTGGTTTCCTGTGAACAGCACCATTGTAGAAATAAAATAATTTTCTGCCAAAACAAAAATTAAATCAGATCCAGAGCCCTCTGCTGGATTGTGAGGAAATCCCTATCTTCCTCATAATGCTGACATGAATCACTGCCCTGGAAAGTTCAGAGTTTGCATCAACATAAAACCTTTGGCCTTTAACATTATCTTTACAAAAACAGAACTGCAGATTACAGCTCATCTCTGTGACAACTCACAAGCAACTCTACAGGGCAGATTTTCCAGAGCAAGGCATAAAGAACCTGTCCTTTTTGTGTCCAAGAAGAAAAAAACCAACACGCCATTCATTGTGATTTTCTTATCTGAATTCTTATCAGCTCATTACAGCTGAACATGGTAGAGAAATAGATAAGAAAACAAAGACAGAACAGAGCCAGTGAAAGATGCTGCAAGAGGAAATGAGCTTTTGACCTTCACACAGCTTGGGGAATTGGTGAGAAAAAATACAAGCAAGTGGAAGGAGTTGAGTATTTTCTGCACTTCATACTTAAAAGTCTTATCAAGCCTCCCCCAAGGACTGCCCTACCTTCAAGGGATGGAAAGACCACAGGTCCTCATAATCCTGTCATCTACTCCAGGCAGCAAGAGCTTTGTGAGGTCCAGGACCTCAGTCAACAAGGAAAAATGGAGATGGGCTCTGAGGGGAAAAAATCGTGAGATAACTGGGCTTCCAGGACAGAAAGGCTAAATCCAAATGGAAGGCAGGTTGTGATGCTAAAAGGAAACATTTCAGGTCAGCTGTTGGTAGAACAGGTTTCACAAGCTCTTTCTGGACAAAATTAGCCTTGAAGCCACAACTGAGTCCTTCCTCCATGTCATGCCACAGAATTCCTGTGACATTCCCAAAGAGGCTTCTGCAAAAGGGCAGAATCTTGGCAAGTCTGACTCTCCAGCTAGGGGTGATGAGTCAAAGTGAGATAAACAGATAAAAAGTGACGACATGATTCAATATAGAGTTGAAAACTTAAAAGCTGTGAAGAGGCTGCTTGAGGCTTGACTTGTGGAAACAGGGAGGAATCATTTGCCATTCCATTTTTATCTGACTTTTCAGAGCTTTCTTAGCATTTCCTACTTGCAGCTGTATTAAACTATTAGGTTGGTTACCTTTGTGCTCATTAATGGTGGATACATAGGGGTTTTTTTTCCTGCATCTTTAAACATTCACTATTTTATATACAATTAGTTTTGAAATAGTTTTGGTTAATATCATCACTTCTGTGGTAGTTGAATGACACTACCTCAAAGCAGTGGCTGGGATTCTGGATTTGCATTTTCCATCTCCCAGCTGAAGGAGTTTAGCAGAATCAGTGGGAAATAATTAATGGCTCTGAACCTATATTTTTGGTGGTGAAAGTACTGCTGTCAGAGTTTTGTCCAGCCCTGGTATTCTCAGTATTGAAAGTTCCATCAAGTGAGATCATGAAAAAGAAATGTGAGAACTTGAAGTCTTTTTTTATTTTAATTATTCATCTGTCAGTGTTGGACAGAGCCCAGAATTTCAGTGCTTTTATCAACTTGATTGTATATTAGGAATAAAGGGTGACATCTGTTGTGTAAGTGGGCATGGTCAGATAATAAATGCTCCCAGAGCATATTTATTTAATCAAGGAATGCAAGTCTCAAGGGGGTAGATTAAATGATATCTCTGAGAACAATGAAATGACCTTGTACAGATATGCATGGAAATGAGTCTTAAAATGCAAAGAATCAAAACTTCAGTTTTAATTAAAATCAGAAAACTCATTGGGAGAGCTTAATTTCCCAAGAATGCCTACTTTAACTTGGGCTTATTTTCTATTAAAACAGACGATCAAAGAAGTTAGAATTTGTATCTTCATCTTGTTAAAAATCTGTTCAAGTTGACTAAAAACACCACTGTGAAGTCATTACCTTATGACTATTTACCTGAAACATTCCTTGCCTCTACTGCCAACAGTGATAGGTTACAAAGGATCCAAGTTATTATCTCAGAAATGCACTAAATCTGAGCACCAGTGACTGTTCTTGTAAGAGAAAAACATTTTGACCCACTCTTCCATCCTGTTTTCCACATATTCAAGTCTCCATGCCATCATTTCCACCACTGGTCTGGAAAGCCCAGTTCCAGCAGCTCTGAACAGAAACCCTCTGCTAAGTTTGTCATTCAAATGCAAAGCCCTCCTGTGTGCCTGAGAAAGAGGAGAGCAGATCATTGAACATTTCCAATATTCAAAAAAAACCCCGAGTCATCTCCAGAGAGTAGTAAGCTGTTTGAATATAAAACTAAAATTAGAAGCTAATTTTGCAAACTGCCCTGGCCAGTCCTCACACTTGAGGTCTGATCTTTCAGGTACTGACTTTCATGGCTATTGCTTTAGTTTTGTGATCTTTTCAGAAGCCACATGGTCTCAGCATCTGAGGTTCTTCCATGACATTTTGGACTATGTAGTTGAAAAAGTTGGTTCTGCCTTTTGAAATCATAGAATCACAGAATAGCCAGGATTGGGAAGGGCCTTGCAGATCATGTGGTTCCAATCCTCTCCTGCCATGGGCAGTGCCACCTTCCTCCAGGCCAGGTTGCTCAGGGTTGCTAAGCATCCTCCACATGAAATGTTTCCCCCTGCATGATCCTCTCTAGGATGCAGATCCTGCTCATGCCAACAAAAAGGAAACCTAACACCACTTGGGGTGAGCAGTCAGGAATCCCCAGCCCAACATTCATGTTTTGGCCACTATCTCCTCCTTTTCAGCAGCTTTCAGAGCATCCACCTCCCTGTTTTGTACTTTTGCCACTGAGCTCCAGGGTTTGAATCTTCAAGGCCCCATGACGTGACTCCTGATGAAGAGCGACCGTTCAGACTGACTTGTTCATCACGCTGGCACATCTTGAAATTACCTGGCTTGCTGCTTTGTTCAGCCTTATTTTAGACAACCCAAATGATGAGTCATCCACGAGTCCCTTTGAGAAAATATTGCATAACCACTCTCAGAAGTTTCTCAAGAAAGTAATTCTCTCCCTGCCCTTCAAATGTTTATGTTCTCAAATCTACTTTCATCTTATAATACAGAATTGCTTAAAATATAAAGATATAAGGGTCTTCCTGGCTTGCCAGACAGAGTCCTTTTCTATTTCAGGCAACAATATCATATAAGCTGTTCACTGTCATTTGAAAATAAAGTAGAGTGTTCTGTCTCTCTTGTTTCTACTAAGAAGCAGTTCCAAAAACTCACTCCTCTCAGGGCTAGACAAATTCTTCTAATCTCCAGCCTAAACTTATTCATGGCCAGTTTACAGCCATTTGTTCTTCTGCCAACAGTGTACTTCAGCTTAAACAACTTTTCCCCCTCCCCGGTGTTTTCTCTGCTGATGTATTCATGGCTTCACAAAAGTCATTCCCTATTTTCATTTTGCTGCAGGTTTTAAACTCCGTGCAATTCGTTCTGGGTTTTTTTATTCCTGACAGTTTTCTGAAACTAGCTGCAGTGCCACGGATGTGCTCTTACCATGGTTGAATCAAGAGGCTTCATGACATAATGCCCTGTATATGCAGATCAAATCGACCACCCCATTTCCATTTCAATATATCACTGTCATTTCACTTCCCTGCTGCTGTTCACTTAACCGCTGCTTTGTTATGTACCTACTTACATTTCTGGCTCCCCTTGAGAATAGGAACATGGGGAAGAGGAAGGGCAGAGCGATTCCCAGACGTATCAGTTCACAAAAGAGGTAATTTTTAAAAACCAATTTCCAGATTCCATTTCCTAGTTCTATTTTTCCCCTCCAGTTGGTGTTTGCATCCTGTTCCAGAGCTGGATCATTTACACAATTTTTTAGACGTGCTTTTAAGTGCTCTTTTAGATAATGGAAATTCATTAGATTTTTTTCAGCCCAGCTCAGCTCACAGTCATCCCCAGTAGTTAGAACTGTGCCTTCAGTCCACGGTGTGCCTCAGACATCTGCCCTTTTGAAGACTACCAGAGTCTTCAAAAACATCTCCAGCATGCATCAAGGAAAAATAATTCTATGGCTCATGTACCCAGGAGTTAATTGAAAATTCTTCCTGCTTTTTCCAGGTGCTGAACATTAAGACAAGGCTCAGGTAATCTGTCCAACAATCCCAGAAGCCAGAAAGGGTTGTGAAGTCTGGTCAGACAGCAGCTGTGTTACTGAGAGATTTAATTCATCCAGTGGCTTGGTTGTAAAAACTGAAAGCAGGTAAAGGGAAAAGAGAAATGAAATAAAGTAAGAATTATACAGAGTCATAACGTGTCAAGCCAAAGGATTGTTCAGGATCCTGTGTCTGAGACAATCCCATTTCAGCTGTTGAGAGACCATGCACAGGGGAAATCAGGAGTGAGAACGATCCCCTTCACAAGGAGTGAAAATCCTCTGCCCTCCTTCCTCAATATATCCTTGCAGATTTCCTGTAATCTTTGCTGAAAGATTTCCTGACTCAGATACTGAAACCACATCCTTCTGTTTAACAGCCTTTTATGGAGGCAAATCCATAAATTTGTCTAATCACATTTTTAATTCATTTATGCTTTCAGCTTCCATGGCATCCTGTAGTAATGAGTTCCACAATTTAACTATAGACTGCTTGAAGAAATTCTTCCTTCTGTTTGTTCTGGACCTGCTGAGGATGTCATGATGTGCTTGAACAGTAAGGAATAATAGCTATAGTTCCCCATTTACATCTTCATGCCACATGTGGAGCATATTTTATATATTTTAAATACCTCTGTTATTTATTCCTCTGCTTTCCAAGGGGAGCACTTCTATTTAGCCTCTCCTTGTATGGAAAATATTCCGTACTGCTGGTCATGTTCAGTACTCTTCCCTGAGATTTTTCTAGTTATGTTTAAGAAAAAATTATCAATGAGGAAGTGGGAAGAGGTCAAACTGCTTGCACAGTGTAAGGTGTGCATACACTGGTGATTTGCTGCTGCAGTGTGATGGTTTTTTTGTCTCATCCTTTCATGGTTATTAAATTTTTGTCTGTTTCTTCGGGTTTTTTTTTCATTGCTCCAAAATATGGGCCTGGTATTTTCGTTGAATTATCCACAATGACTCAGATCATTTTTCTTGAGATGTGATAGCTAATTTGAGCTCACTGGTGCATATCTACTCATGCCTGTTCCTTCTCCAGTTATCAACATGGAGTTTGATATCTACTCTTTCATGATCCAGTTACTCAGATTTTATGAGGTCCCTTCTGCAACTCTTTGCAGACAGCTTTAATTCTTACTAACCTAATTCCACATAATTTGTAGTCCTTGTCACATCACTGTTCTCTGTTTTCCACATCATTTGTGAGTGTGATGAGCAGGACAAAGCCACCACATGTCCCCCCTGATCATTACTGGGAGGATCCATCCTTTTCATACTTCTCCCTCTCTGCCTCCTCTTTCCAGCCTTCATCTCCCACTCTTTTGCCCCTGTGATGGTTTGACCCTGGGTTGATGGACAGTTGTCAGGCAGCTCACTGAGCCTCCCCCCCCTTCCCTCCTTCATGTCCAGCTTGCTGATTCTTCTCACAACTCGGAATCTGTGCTCCAGCTCTCTGCTCTGATGGAGATCATTCCAGCCACTTGTGTGCTCTGGTTTTGGAGATCCCGCTCTTTAGGGAGCCTGGAGGCTGCCTGGATTTGTTACAACTGTCTTAACAGGAGCTTGGTCCATCTCCTCCAATCCTGGCTGAACACCAGACAAAAAAACCCCAAAACATGGGCAACAAGACCTAGCCCACATAACTATCTTCTGAATCCAACTGCAACCCCAAAACTCTGGAGGTTAAAAATGATGTGTAAACTAATGCTAAAGGAAGTTGTTGCTTTCTGCCTGGCTTCCACCCAGCTTGAACCTCTGGTATCTCCTGTGGTGACTGAGAGTCCAGAGGCATTAAAATCTCACAGAAAGACGAAATTGGTTTTCCAAGAGTATTGTCAATGCCAAACCTCCCTGCAGTAAGTGAGAAGGGAGCGTTTTGACCACTGAACCAGAATTTAGAAGTGTGTTGCACAGTTTGCTGCTTGCCATCCACACATCACCAGTTTCTGATTTGTCTCTCACACCATAACCTCATACAGTCCTCAGGGACACATGTCATGCAGGCAGATTAATTTGGCCATAACTTTGAGTGGAATGGATCAGGACAGTGTGGGCTGTGTTTGATGTGTCTGGGTGGGGAAATCAGCGTGGCCATTCCTTCCCCTGCAGCAGGAGCAGCGTTAGTCAGAACACTCCTGTGCTCTCTGCCACTGATTTGATTGAGGCAGCACTACTTTATATTTTCAGTAACATCTGTAAACACATCTGAGATGTCACTGTTTTATTGGAAAGCTGCAGCCTTCACCTGATCACGGCTGGTTTCATTATAAGGTCTCACACAGGTATTACCAGCCTGCCAGTGACAGTCCCCCCCTCTAAATCCCCTTGAATTAAGTTTTGAGATGTTTCAAATACACATTCCATCAAATGCAAGGGAGATTTCGGATTCCCTCTTTCCATTACCTTTTATAATTCTATTAAAAAAGCAATCAAATTTCCCTGGCAAGAGAGAATCAGTCTAACTTGATCCTAGTTCAATATGCAGAGTTTCATTATCATCGCCAAATTTAACATCTTTCTCATTCTTTCTCCTCTATTTTTTTTCAGCATGTCCCTAGAAATGTGAGCTAGTTTTGGAAGGGAAAAGCTGCCTCCTGAGCCTGTCTTTATTACCTCTGTGGCAGCACAGTCCTAGATCTGTCACACTGCAAGAAGCTGCTGGGTTGTTGGGTGGCTTTTTTAAAGTATCCTTTGTGGTTGGCCGGTACCAACACCAAGTAGCAAATTAATTCACCTCAGTCCTCTACTTTTGTAGTCCTGAGGCTCAGAGTTTGTCTTCCAAACACACTAAGACAGTCAAAAAGACTTTATTCACTACAAGCCACCACTATTGCAGCACAGTACCATGCACTTCCTCTGTGGATTTATTCATGGATGTCATAAATCAGAGAATATTTTAGCATCCCCGTATTTTTAAATACCTGAGTGTTTCTGAAAACTGACTTAATGCAAAATTTAGTTCAAGTTTGGCCCTGACCTAGCATGTCAGCCTCTTCTGTGGTTTCCCTAATTGCTTTCAAATATTGATTAAAAATTGCAGCCTCAAAGTTGGGAAGAAATTACTTGCCAGTCTGGATTTGAATTTTTAGAATTATATCTTTCATGACAGTAGATGCAGTGTGCTGGGCTGCAAACAGCAGAGTGTTATGTCTCTATTTCTTCTAGCACAACTATTTATCATACTTATCTTTTTCCCCCAAATAAGCAGAGCTCTTGTCAGGAGATTCTCTTATCCTCATAGACAATTGAACCTAACCAACTAAGTTCTTTTTTAGTATTTTTCTCTAGATTTCACATTTGCTTCTGTCCTTGTTTTCCATAAAATATTTCCTGTTTTCTTCCTTCAACATATAAACTGCAGGAAAACAAATAGATCCTGGGTATTTCTTTTGGCTTTTCTCCTCTTACTGTGGTTCCCCTCAGACTCCTCCTGTCCAGCTCTCCCTCAGTTTATTGTCTCACAACCACGACTGTTCTCCACCTCTCTGGTAAAATGGTCTTATCCACAATTTTTAATCCTTTGTGTTCCCTTTGCCTTCTCTGTCTTGGAGGAATCTACTGTGCTGTGTAATTCCCCAGAGCTGTAATGAGTGAGGGCTTTCATTATCTAGGGGGTATATATAGGTTTATATATAATTCATAAATATATAACTTAGGACTGTACAAGTAAATATCCATCAGTCCAAAGCATTGGAAAAACAGGAACACAATCCTTGCACCGGAGAAACAAACTTCAGCCTAAGCCTTATCTGGAAAGCTAATTAGATTCTGAAGTAGAGAACTGGTTCATAAAAAAAGCTGCTAATTAGCATGTCTTTCCATCTTTTACTCATCTGTTGGAATTAATTTGGTCCGTGGGAAGCACAACCAAGAAAAAAGTCTCATCAGCTGAATTCATTAAGTCTGCTCTCCCTCGTAACCCCAGAAGGCACTTTCTCTGCTCACACGTGTGTGTTGCTGTCCGTAGCAAACCAGCCTTTGTTACTGTTGCTCCACCGGGTTTTAGAAGGAGTTCAGCTCAGTGAAATAAACAGTTTGCAGCGCAGCTGGCCCAAGATGTGCTCGAGAATACGATGCTGTACTACAATCAGCATTCTGGGGAGCCACATTTCCCTTTTCCTGCAGGGAGCCAAGCACCTGATGCTGTCAGTGTTTGTGTTTCTTCTAACAGAGAAATTCTCCTCTTTGTTGTGCTGGCTGGAAATTGCCTAATAAGACTCACACCCCCGACTTTCCCCACTCTAGGAATGAACAGTGACTGGCATTTGGACCATATGTGTGGGTTTTGCTTTTTCTGCAAGGTTTCTTTGCTTTGTTTTGCTTTTTTGGGGGGAGTGGGGGTGATGTTTGGTTTCTGTTCTTTTTCCAGTTTTATCTACAGGAGCACGAGAGATCCAGGTCCAGGTCTGATTCTTGACAGGACGAGGGGAAATGGTCTCAAACTGTGCCAAGGGAGGTTCAGGTTGGAAATTACAAAAAATTTCTTCACTGAAAGAGTGGTTAAGCCTTGGAACAGGCTCTCCTGGAAGTGGTGGAGCCACCACCCCTGGAAGTGTTCACAAAGTGAGTGTGTGAGGTCATGATACGGCTTAGTGGGCGTTGAAGATGCACTTGATTATCTTGGAGGCCTTTTCCAATGATTTTTTAAAAATAATTTTATTCTCTCATTCTCTCATTCTATTATTCTATCATTCTATCATAGTCTATCTTTTTAATGATTTTATTCTATCATTCTCTTCTATTTTCTTACAAATAATGAGAGAAGTGGTAAGGTGAAGGTCTGGAAAAGGTGTGTACATGAACATTTCAACAGCAGATGTCACACAAACAATAGGAGCATCAGAGAAAAGCGTTTTCTTCACTCCAAAAATGAAACACTGGGGTGTCCTGAGCCCTAGCACCTAGTTCCTGTATTATGCCCAGAAATACTGATGTATTATATTGCTAAAATAATGACCCAGAAATGTGAGTGCAGCCTTTCAGCCACGCTTTCGAAATTGTAATCCCTCTCCCAGAGCAGCTGAAGGCAGTTGTCAGGGCTCTTGATAGTCAGGGCTCTGCAGGCTGACACCTTTCCTGATGGAATCATTCCACATTTCAGATGGACCCAGTCACTTGGGCCTCTCAAAATTCTCCTTTGCCTTGGCAATAGCAGTACATCAAACTGTCAGAGCACGGTCCCTGCATAGCACAAACTCACACATAATCCTTTTGTCCTAGAACGTTTTTACCTATGGCTATACAGGAGGAATCAAAGACACACCTTTGCTGCTCCTTTTCAAAAGAAACACATCAATTGTGGTCCTCAGAACTGAGCTGGAATTCTTCACTTTTCTTTTTTCTTTTATGTTTTTAAATTAACACAAAGAAAGAACCTTAACTGCTTCTTTTAAAAATAGAGTTGTTTTATAGCAATACAAGCTGATCATGCCTCAGTCTTCCTTTGCTCAAAGTATAACATTGTTTAGCAGCCTTCAGGATGTTTCATTAACTCATTCATTCACAATATTAACTTAGATTATTAGTTCTATATTTCTAGTAATTTTGAGTTCTTTAGACTGTGTTATAACTATTTTACAGTGGGAACCTAGTGACAGCTAAATATGATTTCCTGATAGATTATTTCAAAAATGGCTTTATCTTTTGGATGTTTTCAATATTTATATTTTGAAGGGTTTTGTTATATTAAGCTGTTCAAAACTCTAAACTGGGGGGTTTCTCCTCTATCACCATTATAAGTCAAAAAGCAAATTCTTTCAATTTCCTGCTATCAGTCTTCACTTCATGACTTTGAACAAGGAATGTATTCCTTGGGCAACATAAAGGGAAATAAACTTGCACAATTAATTCAGGGAGTTGATGAAAGCTCCTGACATAGTCAGCTGAGACTTTGAAACTTCCAGGTCCTTGCTCTCCTACAGAAAATCTACAAGTTAATGTAATATCAAAGGGTCATTGGGAATACCACTATTTTCTCCTGCATTCACTAACTTTCTCTGCTCATTGGGATTAAAATCTGCCATTCGTCTTTGTGTTTGGAATTTCCACTGCCAGAGGCTTTTAAAAGCAGGTTACAGAAACAGGACAGGGGGAGGGTTTGGGAAAAGCCCGTTCTGCCTTGGAGCAAAGAGGTGCCTTCCCAAGGTGCTTGCTAGATTTGTTTCTGCAATGCAGGGGAAAATGTTAATGAAGAAAGAGAAATACAAGAGAAATAAAAACATTATTTTCAAGATTTCCTTAAGCTGGTAGTGTAGGAGTCCATTACACGCTCAAAGCAATGACTTAAAGTATTCTTGTTCTGCAAATCACATTGGCAGCTCTCTTCATTAAAAGATACAAATAGCTCAAGGAAGATTTGCTGATATCAGATCTTGGCTGCTTTTCTCATCATATCTGTCAGACTGAGGTGATAGGGCTTGGGCAGTTTTTTTCCATACAGACAGAACAATTTAGCTATTATTTCATCCTGGAAAGCTGAGGGCACTTGTTCCAGTCCTTCAGGCTTTCAATGTCCATGGTGCCTCAGAGATGTGCTGCTGCTCACCACGGAAGAATGCAGGAAAAGAGAAGCAGGTGAGAATTCCTCACTGCCTTTCTTTGTAGTTCTCAAGTGCCGTTCTTTTGCCATAAATGGTAGACAAAATATTCAATGCTGCTTTTTTTGAGGGTCACATTTCCTAGAGACCTCTGGGAGCTGCCATTGCAGCGTGACTGCAGCGTTTGCTCACAAACTCTCCTGACTATTTTGTTTGCTCCTCCCTGGCACCCTGTAGCTGGGGGTCTTGATCCCAGTGTATCCAGGCTCTGTGAAAGGATTATTCATAGGGATGCCTCATAAGGTTGGAATGATTCTTCCACAGCTACTCTGGCAGTTGGGTTTCATGTTCTGTGTGTAGATAAAGCCAAAACCAGGGAAGAATATGACCAAAACCCAGCCTTCAGCAGGGACAAAACTGGCATCATTCCATGGAATTCAGTGGAGCTATAGGAGTACCCCTGGAAGTGTCCAAGGCCAGGTTGGATGGGGCTTGGAGCAACCTGGGATAGTGGAAGGTGTCCCTGTTCATGGCAGGGGGCTGGAATGGGGTGGTCTTCAAGGACCCTTCCAACCCAAACTATTCCATGATTCTTTGATTCATGAGCCTGTAATGACACCATTTCCCACAGAAGATTTACTTTTGTTCCAAAGAAGCTTGTTCAGGTGTTTGATGAAAAGAAAGATTAAAAGGGTGGAGACAGAAGACTGTGATGTTTTTCAGAGTACTGGTGCAAGCACTGTTTCTTCTTTTATAAAAACTGGAAATCTTCTTCCCCACTAAGATGAGACGCACACTCAGATTCCTATATATACAGGTCCTCTTTAGAAAGCTTGAAGAATTTTGACCCCCCCCCCCCCCCCTTGGAGAAATTATTTACTTTACCGTTCATAAGCTTTGAAAAATACAGATTATAATCTTTAAAGGGTTTTGTGGATATTGGATATTGTTGATAATTTACAAGGATGGATCAAGCTGAAATTAGTAAAAAGCAATACCTTGTAGCTTCTTTTTCAAGGCTGTCCATGAAAGTATCAGGATGAAGTTTCACAGGTGCTGATTTCTAAGCTGATCCTGCTGAGATTAATGGTACAGAAGGATTCAGCACTGGCACAGCACACCCCCATTGATGCTGACAATACTTCATGTGCATTTTACAGTCTGTTGTTGGCCAACTTAAAACTGCAGTGGCTGGACATTGCTGCACCTTTCCTTGTCATACTCAAAACCCCTCTGCTACCAGCTGTAATTTTCTGTAGCTTTCTATATGCTCCTATTCCATTCATTTCAGCCTCCATCCATGAGGGTCTCTGAGCAGTGAATCATCAGGTGTGGTTTCCAGTTCATAGCTGAGACTATGGCCTCCTTTCCTGGATCTCAGACAAAATAAATGCACATACCATCACAGGAGCTGTTTCATGAGTGCTGCACACCAAAGAAAAATCCCTTCTTTGGGTCCTTTCTCTGTCTTCATCTACTTGATAAACCCTTGGATCACGTTGGTTAATTTAAGCAGAGCTCAGGCTGGAGCAGTTTGCTGTGGATGGCCCTTTATCCCTTTTCTGAGCCAAAGCATTCCAAGATGGGAATACCCACTGTGTAGCTGGAGCCCATGCACACCTGGTGTGTCAGAGCTTTTAGCTCTTTTGAAGTGCATATTGCTGGACCACCAGCTTTTAATTAGGCAATTCAAATAATTTTGTGGGCGTAACTTCATTACTTACTACTCAACAAGTCTGTGCCATTTGCAGATTTAATTGGCAGGGACCTATGCTTCCATTTGAATGGTCAATAAGATGATTACATAGCTTAATTAAATTGAGCAATAATCATTAAAATTATTTTTTCCCATTGTGAGATCTGCTTTTAAGTCAATTTCTTATGCAATTAATATGTGCCCTGAAAATTCTTTTTTATTCTACACTGCTTATTTTCATATATTTGGGTCCTTAATTTGTGTGTGTGCGTCCTTTTCCCCTTGCAGAGTGTTTATAACAACATTCCTCTGTAGGTACCTAGCTGACAATTTCTGAACAATTCCCTGCTTCCATCGACATTTTCCATTTTCAAGCTACTCTCCCTGTCAAAATTTATGTCAAAAATTGCTGTGAGCTCTGGGACAGTGACCCTGACAAAAAAAATTGGCATGCATCCATTACTGCATAGTGATATTTTTTGTTTGCATAAAGCGAGCATGCCAAGACCATGAGTCACTAGGCAACTGCTAATTTATAGATCAATGCTCAGCTCATTCCTGTCTGTGAGCACTACACCCAGTCCAGAGCTGGCTGAAGAAGTTACTGCAATAATAAAACATTCTGTAAGTGGTGTCTTACCCATTGTTTTTAGAAGCACCAGTGAAGCTTTTTTGGTTTGTTCAGGGGGGTTTTTTCAGCTCTTTACAGACTCCCAGCTATGCCCAAAGTAATCTGAGATAACTCAGCCTTCCTATGTTCTTTCGAGAGATACACGAGAAGCAGCCCCATTCCACACGGGCAAGTGACAGAATTGACACAAAACACTTTTACCCCACTGAATCCTGAAGATGAGGCTGTAACTAAGTTGGGATCCTGCCACAGTGCTCCCTGAACAATACCTATTTTTGGCAGTGCCAAAACCAAGCAAGTGCTCTCCTCCCTGACCACATCCGTGCCGTGGCTCGTGGGACTCTTGTGAACACACTCAGTGCATCAGCACTCCTGCATCAAACCCTCAAAGCCTTCCTCAGTCTTGTTTCAGTAATACTTTTCTCGACCTCAGTGGGAGTAAGAACTCTGCCTTATTAGATGGAGGCATCAGTGTAAGCAATCATTTTTCCAACTGCTGCCTGTGCTCATCCTGCTTCCAATCACAGCTGAAGGGGTGACATTACCCAGGTAGTGTCTGTAAATCTATTATTTTAAACACCTATAAGACATAGCCACATTTCACATCAAAATATTTCTACTGCTAAAATTATTAGGAAAAAAACCCACCCAATCCAAAAACTGTCTCATCAATCTTACCTGATACTAAAAGCTAAACGATAACAGTTCTATTAAGGCTAAGGCACAGAGAGCCCAGTTTCTGAAATGTAATCTCCCTTAAAGATTTACATGAGCTCTATCATGACTGCTTCTTGCCATTTAATCTGACATTGCATCTAAGCACGCACTGGTTTGCAGAGATCATTCCAGAAGCGCTTGCATTAACAAATGGCACAGTCAGAAACACCCCAGTGATGCAAAGCAGAAGCAGACAAAAAGCTGCACATAGATTACAAACAGTATTTTTTTAGGGATGGGGACCCTTCTACAAACAAATACAACGATGACTGTTCAGCAATGCCTCTATCAGATATCAGCATCAGAGGAAGGCAGAGCCAGAAACACATGCCCATGACACACAGAGATCCATGAGAATCTGGAGAACATCCGTTTCAAAAGTTTCCATGGCAGTGAGCAAAAGTCCAAGGACAATTCCAAGAGTAAATACACAGCAGCAAAGCACCATCAGCACTTAAACAGTTGCTTTCACTGCTATGAAATGATTACAAATTACACTAAGAGGCATTAGGAGAATTAGAGCAGAATGTGCCACAGCAGAAGGTGAAAGATAACACTCAAAGTGATTAATTCAGTCTGAGATAGGTTTGAAAATCCTTTACATTGAAATAGAAACCTAGCAACTGCTGCCAGATATTTTTAAAATACTGTACATGCAAATATACATTTTAATGGCTTTATAAACCACCACAAGATTATCCAGCAGTAACATTAGCAAGCCTTTAATGAGCTGAGTTAATGATTAATATTGTAATACTGCCCTGCGTGTTTGCTGCAGCTGAAGAGATTAGGAATATAAAGTACTCAGATTTGAGGCTGCCAGAGCAGGTCACTCTGAGATGATTCAGTTACCTAGAAAGGACCAAAGTGTTGACTTGTACAATAATTCCCTTCTGGTAAGATAGCAGCTCTTTCCAGTCAAGCAGAAATCCCTATACCCAAATTAGATCATTTGGCTTTCCTCACTGCCAACACTGAGTCATCCCCTCAGACACTCAGAAACAAAAGCAGTTCCACTTTGCTGCTGATAGTACCAATGAATCTCTGAATTTGGATGCCATGTCCAGTTTTAATGCTTGTTCATTCAATTACTGTTTAAAAATATCAAACACATCACAAAATGATATCAGTTGGCCTTGGTGCATAAACTAATTTATAGAGAAGGTTCCCCCTAAGGTTCTTTGTCAATGAGAAAGGATAG
This sequence comes from Machaerirhynchus nigripectus, assembly GCA_013397975.1. Taxonomy (NCBI): domain Eukaryota; kingdom Metazoa; phylum Chordata; class Aves; order Passeriformes; family Dicruridae; genus Machaerirhynchus; species Machaerirhynchus nigripectus. The sequence continues at coordinate 254,338 of VZRQ01004231.1, read as the reverse complement.
AAAAAAGGAATAACTTGATGTCAAGGAGAAAGGAAAGAAAAGATTTTACAAGACAAGGCCCTCTTCCTTGCAGGATGTGGTGTAAAAGGGACAGAGCACTTAAGCAAAATTACATAAAAATACCTCTAAAGAAAGCTCAGAGTAGACAACTGTTTTGGGGATTATTCCTTAAATTAGAAAATGTGCACAATTTTCAGATGATTAACATATATATTGTTTTTTATTTCAAGTTGTTCCATTGTGTACTTGTTATGATATGTTAATTCAGGAGAACATATTTGGACTCATAAACTTAACTTGTTACAGACTTCTTCTAAAAGAAGCAGCAAATATAAATATAGATATATATAAAAATAGAAATAGAAATAGAAATAGAAATAGAAATAGAAATAGAAATAGAAATAGAAATAGGAATAGAAATAGAAATAGAAATAGAAATGTATACATTTGTCTTTGGGTAAGTGAAATGAGGCACCTGCAGATGGGAAAGTCTAAGACCAAGCTAAAACATCTTTTGCAAGGTAGACGTGGAAGGTTCTGTCTTATGTGGGCTTAGAGGGACATCTTGTGACTTGAAAAAAAAGTGCAAGTAAAGCGCTGCAGACAGAGCAGAATGGCAGAAGCAGCTTGAGCAATTTTCTCCATCTCCACTAAAAAAGGTTTAAAAAAATTAATGCAATGACTTCAGCAAAAATATAACCTCCATAATCACAAGCCAGACATCTCTGATGACATTTGTTTCAGCGAGGATCCGATTTTCTGCAGAGCAATCCTACCCCTGGGAGATGTTCAGCTGGTCTCACTGCAATAAAATGAGGGAAAAAAAACCAACAAAACTTAGTGATTTAATTATAATTGATCTGCAATTTATAAAATTATTCCAGTGTCAATGGTTCAGTGAGCACTTATTTTTTGGTTTGACAAGGGCCTATTTTAGCTAAGGCTTGCATTTGTCATTGATTTCAGCTTTAGTAAACTCCTGCAGTGTGGCACAGTTGATCTCCACTGCTCCCCAAAGACAAACTGCCCCAAGACAGGACCCCCTCCCATGGCACAAGACAGAGGAGAACTCCCCAACCCTCTTTTTTTTTGACACAGAGCAAGAGGAAATATCATTGCAGCTCAGCAAAGGGATGGGGAAGGTCTCCAAGGTGTTGCTGTCACACTGTCAGCCAAGCAGGGCTGAGGAGCACAAAAAAACCCCAATTTCCACTGTCCCATAAGGCTGGAGCACTGCTCCCATGGAGACAGGCTGAGAGAACTGGAGTGCTTCAGTCTGGGGAAGAGAAGGCTCCAGGGAGAGCACCATGAATTGGCCAATCTGCAAATGTTGGGTAAAACATGGAGTAATAAATGTGTGAGGAGGGGGGACTCTGGAAATAGAAAATTCAGTTCAGGTTAATGAAGACACAGAGAAGACGTGTCCAGAAATGTGAGAGGGGTTTTGAGCACAGCTATCTCTGAATTATTCACTCTGTTATTTAGTGAATCCAGTGGAAGGAGAAGTGGGTGCAATTCCTCATCCTTCCCTATAAAGGTGGTCAGAATACCTCATATTATAGCACTTTCTGGATGTTTAGAATCTCCCACCCACCAGCCACCATCGTACCCAACTCCAGGGAGGTCTTAGAGAACCTTCCAGCATCTCAAGAGCTGGAGAGGGACTTTTGCCAAGGGCTTGGAGTGACAGGACAAGAGGGGAAGGCTTTAAACTGGCAGAGAGGAGGGTTAGATCAGATTTAAAGAAGAAATTCTTTGCTGTGAGGGTGCTGAGGCCCTGGCACAGGTTGCCCAGAGAAGCTCTGGCTGCCCCATCCCCGGGAGTGTTCAAGGCCAGGTTGGTGGGGCTCAGAACAACCTGGGATAACAGAAGATATATTCAGGGTGTAGTTTACGTGTAGTGGAGTTAACTCACCGTGTAAGTGCCAGCAAAAGGACAAAAAACCTGCTGCAAGAATGCCACTCATTACTAGTAAATGCTAATTCTAAAGATTAATCACAGCAGCTGTGTGATTATTTCGAAACATTCTGGCAGAGGTTTTTATACTCTCAGTTACATTCTGATAGATTTTTCACACATGCAGAGGGGCTTTTATTGAGGTTTGTGGTGGTTTATGAGCTCTTTCTGGTTTGTTTTTACCTCACCTTTATGCTTTGTGTAAATGCAACTTACTGAGTCCAAGGATAATTGAGTGCAGTTCCCCAAAGGTAAGTGAGTGCAATTCCTCACCCTTCCTCATGAAGGCAATCCAAAGGGCTTTTACTGTACTCTTTTCTGGAGCTTTGGAATCTAAAAAAGGGCAAAAACTTTCTTAAAAAGGCAATGGAGTATTCCAAGCAATTTCAAATTTCTTTTATTGCAACCCCCATTATAAGTCTATTAGAAATACAGATTCTGCAACTCAATAACTGAAAACTATTTGTTGCAAAAATGTTTCTAAATAATCGTAAAATATTTTATTTTAGATGGAAGGTGCATTTTGAGGCGTGGTATAAAGTGCTCATGTAATACTTCGCAGATGTGCTCTGGGAGTAGAAAAAGAGCTACTTAATTGCTATACACCAAACAGGGCCAAAATTGCAAACACTGCACATTTTAGTGCAGAGGAAGTTTTAAAAGACGCATCTGATGTTAATCAGCTCCCTTTGATTGGCTGTAATGGCACTAAGACATAATGCATAATGCATTTTTTACAGCGTGGACACATATAGGATAATATTTGCATTTCCAGTACAGATGTAATGGATCCCCTTATGAGCACGTTGATCAAGTGGGACTAAAAAGAGAATTCTCGGATTATCTCAAATTTGTGTGCACAAAATACTTCTCAAATATAAGTATTTTTTTAATATAACGTTTTCCTTGGATAAAGTGTTCAAAAGGTTTCAGACTCTGTTGCTCAAGGAGCTGTGGATTCCTGTGCTGATTAATGGGAAGTTAAATGCGAGTTTCCTTTCCAGACAAAATTATACAACTTCCAGCACCTTGCAAGAATAATCATATTCTTTCACAAACACTCCTTTATTCTGTTCAAAGAAGGAGGCACAACTCAAAGCAATCAGGATCTGGCACTTCTTCACTTACGTATTAAAAAATTCCCGTTTTATATATGGACCAAATGTTACTTATTAGAGGGTTCTGTAATTTAGAGCCTCTTTTTGGATTTTTTATCTCTGATTGGAAACAATATTTTAAAAAATTAATTCAGTTGAAACCTCCTGCAGGAAACTGGTTAGATACAGGACATTTAAATGAAAATAAGGCTTTATTTTAAAACATATAATTATTTATCTTGAATTGTTGTAGCTGCTACTCCTTTATCTTTGTTGCCTTGACTGAAAAGCTTTCTCAGCATTCTGCACAGAGGGTGGGATCCCAAGTTATTTGGAGCTACCTAACAACTTTCTGTGCAAGTTACTAACACCTTGACAAAAAAAGTGACATCTTCTTTTTCAGTGCTGCAAAGTAATACTTCTTCTGAGAAAACAGAAAACAGATGATCTTCAAAAATGTGTAAGTTTGCGAGAGATTTATTGTTATTGCAATGAAATTTCCATGACTGAAAATCTGGAAGCCCTAAAAAAGTTTAATCTACTTTGGTTGAAAAATAACCTGATGAATATGGAGGTACGTCTGGTGTCCTTCTTATGATTTCTTTTCTTCTAATGGTTCTAAGGCATTGTATTGTAATAGTATGGTATATAAATGTGTCTAATAAGTAGGACACTTTTAGAATTATTGAGAAATAAAAAGGAGACATTTTAACTTCAATTTATAAGAATTAAGGCTGAAACATTATTTGGATCTCTTCAGCTGTCAAGGTTTTCTGCATATGCAGAAATCACTCATTTTCAAAGAGTTTCTGAGATTCTTGATGACAAAAATGGTTTTTTACTTTTCTTATGCCTGCAGATTTTTGTCTCGGTTTCACTATTATGTAAAAGGATTGCCATGCTTTCTTCTTTTGTTTTTTCTTTTTTTGTTTTTTTTAGTGTTTGGAAATTTTTTTATTCTTGTACAAGTTGGAGCCATTACCTCCTTTTTGGGAGGAAGATTTCTCCTGTCTTTTTCTTAGGCTCTTATATCTCAAATTATCTCCTACGAAATGTTATTTTCCCCCTCATCCTAACCTTTGAACTGGAGACTGGTCCAGAACCAGCAAGAGCTCTGTGGTTGCAAATTTGGCAGATAAAGGGAGAAGAAATGTGTGAATGCCTTTTTCTAGCAGAAGACCACGTGGCGTTCTGGATTCCCTGACTCTTCACACCCCTGCAGGGACACGGAATTGCTGCAGCTTGGTCCATTTTCCCTTGGGAGAGAACATGGGGGGAAAAGGCAGAGAGAGATGCTGATGCCAAAACAAAAGCAGTCAGAGCAGGAGATGCTGATAAGGGTGAATGAGATCAAATCACTGTGAACCTTCAAACCTGTTAAAAGAAAAGAGGACGGAGAAATTTAAGCACGGTGATAGGTAAGGAAAGGGGAGACTGAGAAACTGGAGCTGGCAGAGTACAAGTGTAAAGGCAGAGGAGCATTTCCTGAAATTATTCTTTACTAGCAAGGGCACTGCAAACAGAAGTGGCACCTCCCTGCCAAGAACTGCAGTGTCATCGTGGAGAGAAATGATTGACAACACCGATTTAGTTCTCATGATTTCCCCCAGGCCAAGACGTGGGCTGCAGCCAAAAGCTAATGAGCACTCCTGACACGAGGCATGATCTCTCAGGTTCCTCATGCCCAGCTGTGAAACTGTTTATTTTCATCGCAGTATCGTTTACAGAGGCTTTCCAAGCTAATCCCCTCTTGGCAAAATGCATTCTCTCTTTCCACGTCAAAAGAAAGCTATAGTTCACTACAGAGGCCAACATTGTTTAGACTCCAGTCAAATTTGTTTTTACATTTGAATGATCTGCCTGTTAGCCTGCAGGCTCTTCAGCATTTGCAGTGCTACATTAGATTAAAACTGTATTGTTTAGAACATTCACAGGGCTTACATACTCTGCGGAATTTGCAAGGGGTCAGCCTCACTGGGAACTTGGGAAAAATAGGCAGGTAGTACCAGTCTGGCATTTTTAGCACAATTGTTCTCATTATCACCAAGGATTTATGTAAATGGTTTCATCTTTCTCTCATTCTAATAGAAACTTCCTACCACCTTGCATGATTTGGAGTCATATCCAAAATACACAACCCTGAACATCACAAAGTCTGTGTAACAAACTCCCTAGGTCTCACCTTTGTGTACTCCAGACTCCTTCCCACTGATGAAGTCATGTCAAAGAAGACAGAAAATATGTATCAGTGGGATTTGTTGATATACTTATTTTTAATTTTCATTGCCTTTAGTATAAAGGGCACTTAAATGCAAATCAAGACTGTTCAGTTGTAAATGGAAATTAAAATAATGACTGCATTTCTAAGCAGATTCTAGAGAATCGAATTGTTTTTCTTGGTTTATCTTCATCTGTAATAAAAAAAATCTTCCAAATGCTATCCTGGCATTTTGAGTGGAAATAGAAAATTATTAGTAATTATTCAATTTGTGATGTCACTGTTCATTATTCTTCAGCAAAAGCAGCAACCAAGTTTCTAGAGCACTTCATGTGTCTCAGGGGATCCGTTTCCAATTTCAGTTCTGCTGGGTTCATAATGATTTGAATCCAGTGCCTCAATCCTCAGGTAGGAGTTTTGACCAAAGGGTTCTTAAAAGAAACTGCATCAAAACAGGAGTCTTTGCACATATGTATATAAAATAGAACTGGAAAATCTTGCTGATGACATAAATAGGACCCCTAAAAGTGCTTTGATCAAGAGTCAACAGATTTCTTTGAGTGAGGGCACACAGGCCAAGGACTCTTGGTGCAGGCTCCTGCCATATGTGGACCAGGTACTATCTGGAAAGCAGAAATGTGCTCCAGTCACCTCATCTCTTTGTCAGAAGTGCCTATAGATGCTGCATATATGAACATTTCAAATGATATTCACATGGAGAAATACTGGCAGAGTGCACTAAGTTGCCTTAGGAAGAATTTAATGGAATTTTTATACTTTTTAGTGCACATATGGAGAGCTTATCTTTTGGAGACACATAAACAAGATCATTTTCCTGCTGTATTTTAATGTAAAATCTTGTTTCTGGACCCTAATAGGGTTTTTTATCAGCTGGAATGTGAATTGAGCAAGATGCAAATGTTGGATGAAACATCAAATAATAAATCTCCGAGGAGTCTTAATCTGGAAACTGAAAATTCAGTTCATGGTAAGAAGATGCAGAAAATGCAGTTGAAAAGGTTGAAAAGGCAGTCTCACAAAAAAAATAAATGCACTAGAGGAAAGAATAACATTCTGGAACAGAAAACTGAAATAGCATGTTTAGTGAATAGTTATATTGGACCAATGCTTGGAAAAGTTTTCTGGGCCTCTAAACAACAAAGATCCAGCAAAGTTCTGTGGGTTTGTGGGGTTTTTAAAAAGTTTTTTGAAGGGGAAGGGTTGCCTGTAATCCCAATGTGATCTTTATGGCTTTTTTCCTTATCATCCTTAATTCTGGCTTAGGACTTTGCAAGTCAAATCCATCTAAAATCAATGGCCAGCACGAAGCCTACACACAGAGAATCCTTCACTAACGGGGCATGTGGAGGGTGCCAGTGATGCCACAGATCCAGGATTGGATACCAGCAAGGCTCAGAAGTTCATGCTTCAAGGTGAAGCTCAGGGTTGTGGGTCAGTATAGGATCAGTATAACCACATTTCAGGGTCACTATAACCAGTCACAGTGGAATCATCTATCACTTTCAGACTTATAAAAAATGAAAAACAAACAAAAAAATCCAGACAACAAGCAAGCCTTTCTGTAATCACTCATTTCTCTAAATTTGTTGTTACAAAAAATCAGAATTATGTCAATTTGTCCTTTTTTTTTAGCTGTTACAGGCAGAATTTTAAAATACTTCAAAGAGGAAATGAAGAAAAGCTTTATTTTGGTAATACAGTTCTTGTTGGCGTAATTGGAAACAGTGGGAAACACTCACTTGAAGAAGACTTATTAAACAATCCATGGTAAACTTTTACAGATACTTCAAACTAGAAGCTGTTTCTTATGATTCCAAGTTAATAATTTTTAACAAGACAAATTTACTACAAGGATCTGGAGTATTTTGAAACATCAGTGCTCCACAGGCTCCATTTAGAGACAGCTGACAAGAAAGAAAACACTCCCTCTCCTCTCCTTCTCTTGGTGGAAGCTGAAGATTTGAGCCCACAACGACTGGTTTTTTGTTGCTTTTTTCTTCTCTTCCTGTATATGAAGGCCTTGATTTTAGAAAGGAAACATAAAAGAACAAGCAAGCTATCAAAGTGCTTCATAACCACAGCGATTTGATTATTCCAAGTTCCTACACATCCTTTCTTGTGGGGAAGCACTGGAAGTCACTTACATAACCTTTGTTCGAGCAACCTTGACGCTCGGTGGAGGGGAGATTCAAATTTAGACTGGCAGTATTTCAAGGACTGTTTTCTGCTTCAATACTCCAAGCTTGTCCACCTCAGGTGTGCCTTCTTTCCCTGTTCAGGGATGTTTGTTAGAGCTGCAGGTACTCCTGTACGTACAGCTTGCATTTGAGGTTGTTTATAAATAGAATTCTGCTTGCTTTTAATGCCACTCTCTAGAGCCAAGGATCTTTTTGTTCTGGCAAGGAGAAATTAATAAATCAGCCTTGTAGGGATGAAAGACAAACCCAAGGGTTTTGGATGAGTAATCTTAGCACGCAGTCTTTTTTGAGAAAGAAGAATTTTAATAGTTGCAGTAATTATTTTAGCTTTTATAGCTCGTTCTTTTTTAAGAAAACTTTACATTGATTGAAAAACTGGGGAACCTGCTGCTTTTCTAGGATGGCTCTCTTCTTACGGTGACTGATGACCACAAATTCTTTAAGGAATCTTATAGTGCCAGATGGAACTATGGGAGCTTTTTTCTCAAGTTTGACTGTAGAAATTATTGTAGGTATTTGCAAACCAAGACTGGTTTAGAAGGATTTAAACAGATTGAAAACATGACATTGCAAAAGGAGAAAAGGAACACTGTGGGATTAGATATTGGTATTTTGTGCTTAACTTGGAATGCAGCCCTTGAATAAAATTAAGTAAATTCATTTGGCTCCACTTGAGAGAGCAAAGTTACAATGAAATAAAACAGGCTAGAGGTAATGCTTGTGATTCCTTTTTCTGAGTAGGAAAAAGAAGAAAATCATGCAGAAAGAACTGAAAAAAAATCAGTGCAGAACGAGAAAAAATACTATTAACTACTTCTCTGTATGCATTTCTGCACATGGATTGAGTTCATTTTGTATAATTCAATCATGATTCTCTATCTGGGACTTCAAAGTGTATCATGGGAATGAAAATAAAATGCATATTTAGAGTGCCCAATGGGATTCTGAGCCCGAAATTTAAGGAGAAGCTTCAGGTATTTCTGTAAAAAGAAGTTTTCAGTGTAGCAGACTAAGTGCCTAAGTCCTACGAGGTATTTAATGTAGCAATGGCCTGCTTCACTTTACAAGAACAGAAACATTTTGCAAAGCAGCGAGTGATTGAAGATTATTAAGAATTTTTACCCAGATAGAGGTGGCTTGAAGCTCCCCAAAGCCCCCATGGTTCGTGTTTCTATGGCTCTTGGACTTCTGAAATAAATCAAATCCCATCAGATATTTCATTTCATCGTATCACAGGACAGCATGTGCATGTCAGGACAGTCACAAGGTGGATTTTATCCATGCAGGTGAGTCCCAACATTTTCTAGGTAAGTCTCAGCTTCAAAATTTTCATGATTGCACTCATTTATTTTGCTGCCTTACAAGAATCAGTTTGATACTGTGATGGAGCCAAGACCTTTGTCATAAACCCTGCCCTGAGCAAATTACAGAGCTGTGGTCTGAGGACACCCAGTTGCCCACTTGGACCTCTGAGACAGAACAGGTGAATCCATTTCTTTCTTTGCATATTTGATATTTGTGACTATATTGTTACAATTTTAATAAAGATGGTGCTTTTTGTCTTTTTTAAGTGCATTTACCACAAGAATGTGAAAGTGTATTTTATAGGTAAGCTGAGAGCTTGAGGGGAGCAAAAAGACCCTTTCAATCTCACAAGCAAAATCGTATCTCCCTGAAGGACAGCAGGTTCTGAGCTCAGAACATTTCAGCTGCCAGGATCAAAACAAATTCCCTGGCATCCAGAGCATTCCTGTTCTGAGATGCAGCATTTCAGTTAATGGCATAATTATGTTTCAGGATCTTTTTAGGGGTTTTCCTTTTGTTTGGCTGGGAATTTGGGGTGGTGAGGCCCTGGCAGAGGTTGCCCAGAGAAGCTGTGGGCTCTCCATCCCTGGCAGGGCTCCAGGCCAGGTTGGATGGGGCCTGAAGCAACCTGGCCTAGTGGAAGGTGTCCTGAGGAAAATAACTCCATTGGGCTTTGTTTTGGGGATTTTTTTTTTTTTTTGTAATACTGAACGTGGAGACTCCTCTTACTGACTATAAAGAGGCAAGAGAAAAAAAAAGTCTTACAGGTGATCTCATGATGACAGTGAAAACCAGTATTATGGAATTTGTGTTAATCACAGTCTGTTGTCCTCAGTAAATGCTGTGCTACGTGTAAACTTTGAATGGTCAGAATGTCTATTCCTGCCTTTTCCTCCTCATTGGCTTCTTTACCCTACCCTGCCCTTTCTCTTTTTGTTGCAAATTGTGTCTTCACACTCACTTCCCACCAGTGCCTCCCACTAGAGTCTGTGGGGACTGGTGCAGGACTAGTTTGGGAGACCCCAGGCTAACATCTGCAGCACCTGTATTTACTGCCTGTGGAACAGATTGGCTCGGTAGTTTCATGAGCCATTTATTTTACAATTTCCATTTGTATTCATTTGAACACAACATCATTTTGTTATTACTGTGTCCTTCCTACCACTGCTACACAGGTGTTAAATGCCAAATGAGCGTGCAGGGAAAAGATCCTGTCCCACAGAGCTAATGGTCTGATTTTCTTGTACCTGTCTCTCATTCTGTTGGAATAATGACACCACAAACTGTTTTCTTGTTCATTATTCTTTGCTTTCCCTGCCTGCCATCCCTTATAGTACATTTAATGTTATATTTTATGTTATTTTGTAGTTATATGTTCATGCTGCTTTAATTTGTTTAAATGTTTAAGGTATGGTCTCAGTCAGGTAAAGACACCCGGCCCTTGCTTCAATCATGCAGGAGTCTGACAGAAAAAAATAAAAGGTTTTCTTCTCTGAAACAGTCTAAGCTTATGTGAGTGCCCCAAAACAGAAGTTCTGAAACAATAAGCTAAGGCAGAAGGCAAAACCAGCAGGGATCTTGAGAAGTCCTTCAAGCGTGGTAACTCACAGTTTGGGGAGATAGATCTTGTAAAATACCTGCTGTATGGCTGGAATAATTGCTGCTACAGGAAGCACAGTTTGTAGGTACTGTAGATGGCCATGAGGTGGCACATGCAGCCTTGAAAGAGGCTCCGAAGAATTGCTGAATTCTTTCCCAGTGGCATTTTGGCATATTAGGAAGCTCCACAAGGGGCTTTGGATACTGAGAGTAATTCACAGACAGGAGTTTGAAGAGTGAGAAATAACTAGATGTGTCTGATCTTTTCATGGCACCAATGAGTTGTGTGACGGTCACTGCAGTGGCTTATGATTTAGGTCAGATTTCAACCAAACTTGAAAAAAAAAGTAAGGAAGTCATAAAGGTAATGAAGTATTTATGACACAAATCCAAAGGATACCTGGCCTCACAGGTTCCAGTCTTTATGAAACTACTTGTATTTCGAATTTCACTGGTTTAAAATATTAGCCAGCTACAAATGTTAGATTTCACAGTGGAATCACTTCCTTTTTTTTTTTTTTTTTGCCAAAGTATATTTTTTAATTAATAAAACAATAAACTCAGAATAATGATCTAGATAAAATACTTTTAATAATATGTACTATATATATGTTAGAACATTCATTTGCCAGACCAATATGCAGCCTACCTGTTATTACATTGACATCACTGTTGTGTTATCCTGTCTGCACTCCCAAGCTGGAATTAGAACCTTTGATTGTCTTTTCTCCCTCACTTAGGGAAAGTGATAATTGCAGAAGTTTCCCTTGGCCACAGTTCTCCAGCTTGTGTAATGAATCCCATCTATCAAGCCAACTACCCAGGAGCTGATTCAGTATTCAGGCCATGGAAATGCCAAGAAAGTGATGCATCTGCTTCTGGCAGTGGTGTGTATTTGTAGTCACTTGTTAGCTTAAAGTTAAGGTTAAATTAACATTTGTATTCTAAACTCATCTTTGACTCTGGGCTGTGTCAGGGTTTTCGTTCCTCAGAACATAATCTCTGCTCAGCTGAAGTGCATTTTTTCCAAGACAATAACAGGCAAGAAGATTCCTCCTCTGAAAGGTTTGTGCCTGTTAAGCTGACAGTGAATGTGAGAGGGGCCACGCTGCTATTTAGCCACGAGTCCCCAGTAAAAGCAGGTTCACACCTACTGCTCAGACTCTGCGACTGGTGAGTGTTGCAAAGGGCAATATGCAAATATCACAGAGGAAATCTTCACCTTTAAAATCCACAGGCTTTGAGCAAATAAGAATGAGAAATAGAGTTATAAGTAACCAGATTAAATCACTGTCATATTTATCCTCTGAGTGATGGATTCTGCTGTACCCTACTTTTTGCAAGAAAGCAGAATGGACTTCAGCAATTGTTTTAACCTGCTCACTCTGACACACCCTCCAAGCTTTTCGGTGTTAGGAGCAACATCTCTCTCTCTCACTGAAGGAACTGGGATTGTTCCTGGTTTCTCAGAAGGGAGGAAATGAAAGCTAATTTGGAAGGTGATCACACCAGAGTAAGGGAGTAGTTTTGGACAGGGCAGGAAGAGAAGCACTGAATGAGAGCTGTCCATGATCTAAGCCAGACAGGCTGAGATCTTCATGCTGGAATCTGACAGCTGTTTATTCTGCTCAGGGTATTAAAAAGCCAAGTCAAACTCCTCTATCAGCCTGTGTGAGTCTGTATGGCAAAGAACTCTCATGGTGGAAAGGAATTAAACTGATGGAGCTTCACGGAAAAAGAGACCTTTGACTCAACATTCTCAAATTACCAGACTAAGTTAAAAAACATCACTATATTACCTTGTTTCATCCACTTTGGAAATGTGGGCTTCCTTAGGATAGGGGAATTGTGACTGCAGCCAGTGGCATTGTGAGAGGCTTGTGTTTGACCAAGAGCTGGTCCTGCCAGAATACACTGCTGGGTTTTAGTGTCTTACACTGGGATTTGGTACACTTTGACTATGAGAAATTAAACCCAGTTTCTAGAAGATCAGTGTTATAGAAAGTTGATATCCTGACTTGACTGCTACTCATCTCCTAATAGAACTCCTCTCATCTTACACTCAGTATTACATGTATAATTAAAAATCAGAAAGTTTGGAGATTTCGAGTGCCTTTTATTTTATACAGCTCAAGAAATGGCACCTGTTTCCTATGTTCAATATAACTGTGGAAGAAGGAAAGGAAAGCACAGAAAGATTTATTCTGTCTCACGATTTGTAATGTGATTATGCTGTTTTGAACATGGAACTGACAGCAAAGGTCAAGCCTCAGACTGCTGAAATGAAAGAAGCCTACAATATTTACAGTGTTTAAGGCCAATATTTAGTCAGGTACAAGTGAGATATTTTTGTCAAATTTTCAGTACAGTTGAATGCATTATGTAATTGTTACTTTGTTATTCAGCTTGGCCCATGACCTAAACCAAACACGAAAGTTAAAAAATAATGTTTCCATTTGGGCTTGATTCCAATGCTACTTAAATTTATTTAACATAACTAGAACTGGTCTTTCTCTGCCTATCAGTTATTATGCAATGTGAATTATAATTATTCAGCTGAATCCTAATTGCATTTCCTATTGTGTAAAGGACATGAAATTTCGAAGAAAAATAGTTTAAAATGAATGTATCTGAGAATAGGACACAACCTAAACTATCAACCTGTCCTTTGAATATTATGAAATACATGACTTAATGTCATTATGTCAGTTATTCCAGAAAATATTTTCTTTTTTATGAAATCTGACGTCACCAGTATGCAGCCTGGGGGAAAAAAAAAACAACAACATAAATTTTAGAGGCAATATTAAGGAAGAGGAAAAAGAGGTGAACAACAATTCTCTTCCTATTTTACCAAGGTGCCACCTTTGCAGTGATTCTGTGTTTGCAGCGAGATAATAGCAATTCTCCTCCCTCTTTTCCTTTTCCTAAGGATCTGTTGCCTGTCTCTGCTTGGCTCCATTCTTCCCTTGCTGCTCTTTCATAATGGAAGAGTTGCCAGTTCCTTCGTGTCAGCAGCATCTGTTCCCATCTCTCTGACTCCCCATCTTACCCAGGTCACTTTTATTTCAGGGAGAAGTTAGAGAATAAATAGTTTTCAAATAACTGAGAAAGAGTCACCGTAGCCTTTGTTGAGTTTTCACCATTTTACTCAGTTTGTATTCCCATTTTATAGCCTTTTAATGGTTTAGCAGTGGTACAATATTTTATTTGCACTTCATCAGTTGAAGTTTTCTCATTTTAAAGGCAGTTGTGGAGAGAATTATTAAAGAATTTGGCTGCATGTCTGGGAAAATTGTAATTTCTGATCTACTTTTGGCCTAGGTTCTGAGTTTGGAGTAGGAACAGCCTCAGCACACTGCAGGACATCTCTAGACTTAAAAACACCTCTAAACCTTATGAGCAACAATGAATTTACTTCCTTAAATAATATTTATGGCCTGGTGAGAAACTAAGCTCTAATTCCCTCATAAGGAACATTCAGCAGCACAAATACTCTTGCTTTGTGAGGTGAGCCCACAGGACAGGACTGGGCCAGGATGCACGTGGGAAACAGAACTTGGATCACAAATACTGGAGTATCAGTAGTAGCCAAAAGCTTTGGTGCCTGTTGGCACTCAATTTGAATCACAGCATCACTGTGGTATCACTTCATCACCCATCTGACCTTTATGAAGGTCATTTCATTCTAACAGATAAAGAAATATCCCTGGAGCACACTGGGTCTCCCCCAACAGGCCCGACACCGAGCAAGGGGAGTCCTAGGCTCTGGATCCAGTCCAGTAAGTCTGCTTCAAGATTAAATGTGTCTCAGTACTTTAACCAAATATTTTGATGTGAATCATAGCCATGTGATCACTTTTGAGGGCATCAGAGGCTTAAACAAACTGCACTTCTTCAACCTGAGATGGAACCAGCTAAAAAAAGCCCGGGGAAGATAAGCACATTTTACAAAAACACACTACTAACACAGTCAGTCTTGACATCACACACAACCCATGGTACGAGGTAGGCAGCAGCACCTGGAATTCCTGGGAAAGCATTCCAACAGTTGTAAAGGCTTCAAGTCTTGTCCTCCACCTTGTTATTTCTGGGGCTCCTGCAATGTAAGAGGCCTTGTGGTTGTGTTATGGTATTCTGTTCTCACAGGGCCTTCACTTCTTTTTGCAGTCCCAGCCGAACCAAGTGAATAAAATGCAGCATTTTTGCCCAGAGACATCTCTGAGGCATAATTCCTTTCTTTTTTTTCTTCTCTTAGGATTTAAACATATTGGTGTCCTGTGCCAGATATCAAAACCAAGCCCTGCTGTTAGTTCTGCTTCTCAGCTGCCCTGAAGAAAGGGTGGGAGCAGAGGCATTCCCAGCCCTGGGAAGAGACATTCCCAGCCCTGGGGAGGTGAGTGCACACTGTTAGTCCCTGCTCCTGCCTGGATGTGCCCACAGCAGCACAGCTGTGCTGGCTGCAGCTCTGGTGACAAAGCCAATACTCAGCCCTTTTAGTGACTCTCACTCATCCCTGCTGCCCAACCAGCTTCTGGAACAAATCTTTCTCTCTGTGCCTTATTCTCCTTGAATCAGTACATTTTAGCATTATTTAAAGGGCTCAGTCAGAATCAGTGAATTTAAACATCAAAAATTTGAGGCATTGAGAGACTCTTTTAGAAGTTGGGGGTTTTTCTAACAATCATTTAACACTAAATTTAATATTTTGTACTAGTCAAAGTCAGGCCAACAAGATACTATTTGAACAGAATAACTCTCAAATATTTTGAACAACAAGCCAACAGAGGAAATAGAAGTCCATTGGGCATCCAAAAAGATGCCTTGTCTAATTGGCCTGTCAATTAAGCTCCAACGAATCTCTCCAATACATGCTAAGATATAAATAAAATAGTAAGAGCTACCAGTTCCAGTCTCTGGTTCTTTGTTGTTATTCCTTAGGTATTTATCATAATAAACTTCTAATTTTGCTGTGTTCTTTGCCACCAGCTCTATGTGTCAACAGCTCTTGAGTATTATTCATCACTAAGCCTCATAAGTGACTGGGGGATTGGAACTAGATGATCTTTAAGGTGCCTTTTTTAACCCAAAACACTCTATGATTCTATGATTGCATTTGGCTTATATGGTTGTTAAAATATATCTACATTCCATTCACAAAGAAAGACATTTTTGTTCATGATGTGGTACGCGTGTATTTCATGTATTATACTTTAAATTAGTGGGCAGTTCAGCATATTCTGTATGTGTGGGACAGGTTTGTGGTGATGCCTTGAGGTTTCAGTGTCACCTGTGAATCTTTCAAGCACTTCTCATGTGTCCTATGATGCTTTCTTTGGGGATTTTTTGGCAATACTTCTAGGTCATAAATGAAATTCCTAGATTATAAAAACAATACACCTTATATATTAGTGAGCTTTGTAAGATGAGTGAACTTCTGAGTTAGCCCCTGTGATTCCAGAGCAGTTTGTCACCATCAGTGTCGCAGAAAATGGGGACAATCAAACCTGGCCCAAAGGTACCTTGTCCCATGTGTTTTGAGCAAAGAACATAAGCAGGGATGGCACAGTGGCTCTGCTGGAATCATAGCAGAGCTCTGGCTCTTGTCACCGACGAGGTGACAGTACACCAAACAGAAAGGAAATGCAAGTCTCTGTCTTGCATACAAGCTGTATTACAAAAAATATTCTATCTTCAAGCCAGCCTCACTTCAGCTGGGTGTCACTGGGCAGTTCAAGGCCCTCACTTACCTGGAGCGAGTCCTGACTTCTGAGGAAGAAGTCACAGAAGCATCACAGTTGATTGCAGGATCAAAGATGAACGAGGGTTAAGTTTCTGTTTTGTTGCAGCTTACACCAGGTGCTATTAAAAGGAAATCTTCAGGGAAAGTTCTGCACCTGTTTTTGTAAAGAAAATTTAATTATCTGGGGTTTATGAGTATAGAAGCTTTGTCCTTGCCTCTGGCAGTAGGTCAGAAATTAATTATTAAACACTGATCCTACAAAGATCTTGGCCAGTACCAAAATTTTTATTCTAGCATGATCTTGGAAACAGTCATGTTCAAATTCTGCTGAATTCAGAATGAAAGAGTAACTATGTTTGACAAATAGAAACAATGGAGAGGAAAATCAGAGAATCACAGAATATTTTGGGTTGGAAGGAACCCTAAATATCATCTTGTTCCAACCCCTGCCAAGGGCAGGGACACCTTCCACTACCCCAGGTTGCTCCAAGCCACATCCAACCTGGCCTGGAACACTGCCAGGGATGGAGCAGCCACAGATTCTCTTGGAAACCTCTGCCAGGGCCTCACTGTCCTCACAGTCAAGAGTTTTTTCCTAATTTCTAATCTAAATGTACTGTCTTGCAGTTTAAAGACATTTATCCTCAATATTATTATCACTGCATATCGTTAATAACCTTCTAGAACTTCCCAAGCCTACTACCATTTGTGTACAATGAACTGAAAGTTCTTCAGCTGATCCATTAACATCCCTGATTGAAAAATGCCTGCTTTAAAAACACTAGCATGAGTAGTTCCAGGTTTAGATTCTTTTTAGTTAAGAATGAAATATGAACTCTTTTCTCTTACCCATGCAAATTATGAGGATCTCATCATGGTTCTTCCCAAAGGTGTAGAAAAACACACACTGGAGCTACCTTTCCCTTCTGTATTCTGACTATTTTTAAATCCTTAGAGATTTTTATTATATTATATTTATATTATAGTTATATTATTATATTATTATAT
>VZRQ01004231.1:199000-237178 GCA_013397975.1 Machaerirhynchus nigripectus | reverse complement strand
TTTTTAATCCTATAGCATGGCTTGAATTTCCTTAGGTCCTGACTGTGATCTGTATGAGCCGTCAAATTTTCATTGACATTTTTAGCTTCCATTTTCAGCAATCTGTGTCTCTAACAACTGTCTAATTCCCAGTGCTATCATTTTTCCTCTTTTTCATTCAGTTCTGCTGTAGTGGAATAAAAGGGCCATGGCCTGACCCAGTAGGGCTCATGAATATTTGCTTTAATCTGTAAACTTGGGACAGTGAAGATTTTTTTAATGTAAATGAGTGCGTATTGATTAAGTGTTTAGTGTTTCTGCATCTTTAAACATCTCCTAAACACCCTTCACATTTTTTAGATCAAGTTTCTGTGTCACTCTTGTGACATTTTGCTCGTGCCTGTTTTCAGCACACAAAAAATTTCCTTTTTAGAACATCAAGGCTACAGTGGATGTGCTTCTGAGAGACACTTGTTCTTTTAAAGCCAAGATCAAGTGCTTAATCTACGTGCTTCATTTAAGGATTCCAGAAATTCTAAATGCTCTGGAAGTATTTCAAAGGAGAGTGTCAGTGAAGCCTCCAGAATACTTGAGCAATCTTTTAAAGAGCAAGGACGCTGGTGGCAAAGGTAATGACAGAACCAGAGTGACTCAGGAAACTGCAGCCAGCTCCTTTGCATTCTCCCCCTGATCTGTAGAAATTGGCCCTGAGAATTATTCATTAGAATATTCAGTAGCTGTGCTCCGTTTATTTATTCTGCCAATTCTGAACCCAACTTTTATCTAATGTCACAGAAGTATAATGTTGAAACGTTAATTCTCCTAGAAAATTCTATAACCATAAATTCTCTACCACATATACAGGAACACAGTTTTCTAATACTGACCCTTCAAATATACCCTGCCCTAAAATTTAGAGGCTGAGGCAGAGGAGCTTTGCCATGTGCACGTTGAACTCTCCACACCAATCCATTTCTTGTGATCAGGCAGGATTAAAATTTCAGAGTTCCACTGAATACCAATACAAAAAGCAGACTGCAAGGAGAGAGCCAGTACACCTAACTTCAAACCAGCAAACACTGAGAAT
The DNA here is from genome assembly GCA_013397975.1 of Machaerirhynchus nigripectus. Classification (NCBI taxonomy): domain Eukaryota; kingdom Metazoa; phylum Chordata; class Aves; order Passeriformes; family Dicruridae; genus Machaerirhynchus; species Machaerirhynchus nigripectus. The sequence continues at coordinate 236,112 of VZRQ01004231.1, read as the reverse complement.
AACCCTCTGAGCATTACATCTCGCCTTGAAAGACCACCTAAAATTATGAACTAATTAAGTAGTCAGTGACGAGCAGCAGGACTGTGGGAAACTGGTCTGCTTTAGGAGACAACCCTGTCATTGGGTTACCCAGTGCTTAATCAGGTGTGAATTCTCAGGGTTCCCCTGGTCAGGTCTCTCCTGGATCCTCCAGTGCCAGTCATTTTAGCTGAGCCAAAACTGCAGCTGTTCCTTCACTGGGATCATCAGTTTGTAACTCCAATTCAGCTGCTCATTTTCACAGAATTTGTAGGAAGTCAAGAAATGCTGGCCTGACAAATTGGTCCAAAACTCATCAGTAGGTTTAAAAATTAGCAGTAAGGCCAGCAGATGGATATACAGATAGCATAATCCAATTAGATTGCTTCCTCAGGAAAGTGACCTAGGAAAAAGCCACAAGACTCAGTGGAGGAAGATCCAAGGTCATCCTAACCTGTTCTGATCCATCGGCTGAAATCATGTTAATCTGCCCAGTATGAAAGGTTAAAAGCTGCTCTGTCAGTTCAATTTGTTATTAGAATATAGAATTGCTAGAGGAAAACACATTTCTGCTGATAACTGTAGCATTTCATTCTGTGTGCATTAGGGGATTCGTGTTCAGAAAAATTGCCAGGAAAATTAATGCTTTAGCATATGCCATGTATGTTTTGTGACATCAGAGAAAAGGGATTCATAAAGGGTACGATAAATACTTAGGAAAATAAAATAATACAGCCAAAAAATGTTCTTTATTCATCACTAAAGCCAGCCTAATGGTGCTGATTATTAAAGTTATTGTCTTACACACAACCTAGATACAATACTGGATGATTTGGGCCCCGACAATACAATCTGAATTTTTTTGATTGGTGACTGTGTGATATTTTCTCTGTTTACAGTGATTGCTAACACGCCATGGCAGTATGGGAAATGGGGAGTCCCAGTCATAAAACTGATTATAGACAGGATCCCTGACTGCCTCACCTTTGCTCACAGTCAAGAGTAGGTGTCCAAAGCCAGATCCTGTCTAAGAAACTCATTTCACAACCAAGATGGCAAAATATGTGTTTGGAATTGACATTTATTTGTTTCTGCTCACCTTGTCTTATTTTGCTTAATTCAGAGCTGTGGACCTGGTGTTTGCAGACCAGTTTAGAAATGTCTGCAGTGTGAATTTACAGAACCACAATTTCATGTCTTTCAGTGGTTTAATCTTCCTCCCTAATGCCAAGGGGGATTCATAACAGAGTCGTCTATTTTTTTTTTTTGTAATAATACTAATGATAAACTAATTTCCTTTGATTGAAAACAGTCTTTAATCTCCTTTAATACCCTGTTGTTTGTGGGCCTTGTAACAACAGCAATCACTCATCACCAAGCTGATTGCAACCACTCTTCCCATTTTACCGTACTGTTGCAGTAATCTGATCCAAAATCAGTGAACTGCACCAAACTTTCTTAAACTGGCCAATCATCTCCCTGAAGATCAAATTCCCGAATCAGGGAAGTGTAACTGGCAGCTTTGCTAATGTGTTAGCAGAGGAACATTCTGTGTGATTAACTGTGTTTCCTTTTTACATGGATTACGGCCGAGCTACAGTCAGATTGAATCAACACTGCCTGGACAAAAGCTCCCACATCAGGTAACAAAGAGGGGGCAGCTGCACTTGGGGGTGGCCTTGTGACTACGGACAGCAAGGTCATGCCAAAACAAGCAAGTGCCACCAGCTTTTAAAAGATAGTTTTATCTCTCCTGTACTCCAGGGAGGAGGAAGGAGGTGCCTTCGGTGTCAGCAGCTTTGGATCTCCCTTTTTTTACCTCTTCTGAGCTTGAAGAAGCCCACTGGTGGTTTTGTTTGTTCGTTTTGCACGCATGTGGCATGTGGGACATCACCTTGTTGTCTTTCCTTAGCGAAGTTCTTTGTGAACAACTTGTTAGGCCTCTTCTTCATCCAACCAACTATACCAGGCTGCCATCATCTGTATTTTGGACCCTTCTTTGCACAGGAGGCCAGTTATACATTGAATTTTTTTCACCTTTCTTCAGAGGATTTCATTCTGAGCAAAGGAGCCACCTGCCCCTGTGCTGGTTTGATCTGGGAGATTGTGTCCATGTATCTCCAATCAGATTGACCACTGATATTTTGTTTTCCTTCTTAAATTGGTACCACATCACACAACAAAATTTTAGAAATATATATTCAGTGGTGAGAAATACACTGAGATAGTATTTCAGTCCCTTGAGCCTGACCTGTGAAAATTCAGCTGTCTTACACTGTATAATGTTCTGATGGCAGTCACAACCCCTTGTTAGAATCAATGAGTTCAGTCAGTTCAGATTACTGCACCTTTTATGAGCATAAAGAAGGCTTTTTTTGTATTCATCCAGAGGTCTTCTGCAGCACTGTGTGCAGTCTGAGCAATGCTTCATCCTGCCATTAACCCTCCTTCCCTTTGCTCATTCCGTAAGTGAAATTCCTTTCGTCATCCTCTGCAGGAGACGGCCGTACTCCCTTCATCTTTTCTGCCATCAATGTTAGATCTGCCTGTGTCCTAAAAAGCATTTTCAAATCACCTTTCAGTTTGCATTTCTCATCTGTGCACTTTTTCAGGGCTGAAACTTCCGGGACCTGTCAGGATTCATTTACTCATTTCTGCATAGATAAGGCAACATCCATCGTCAAATTCAGCTTCACCAACTCAGACAAGTCTCGCAAAGTCACCATGCAGAATTCCCTCTGTGCACCGAATTCCCTCCATACACTGGTCAAGTTTTGTAGAAGTAAGAGAGGCAGAGCATCAGAGAACCCTGCAGAACCCAGTGGTTGTGTGCATCCTTCTCAAGTCTTCACCCAGCGCTTCTTGCCTCCATTCTTTTTACATGTCCAGCATCTGGAAAGTGGGAAAAACATGAATTTGTTTTCAGATTTTCTGGGGAAAAGGGGCATTGAGAGAAGCACACATGGATATGGGTTGTCTGGGAATTCATCAGAAAATCACAAATTTCTGTACTCGTTTTGTGAGTCTGTTTCCTCGTGCGAGATGAACTTTCCTTACACAGACTGGTCTCGAAATAATTGTTCAGTAACTGTAGGAATACCCCTCTTGTTGATGGAAAATATTTTTTTCACTCTAATACCTTCCAGCTTCCTATCCTTTCCTTTCTTAAATGATGGGAAAATGTACCTTTCTTAAATGTCCCCAAAACATGGCTAATGTTCCCAAATTTAGTGTAAGTCAATATAAATATTCCATGATGTTCCTCAGCCAGCTTCTGCAAATGTGATTTACTCAGAGTCACTGATTTAAACAGCTTTTAGCTCAGTAGCTGCTCTTACCAGCATTTAAGTCAATACTGAAATGGAAATTATTTCATTATTGCTGTATGACATGTGTAACATGGACATTTTTTTCCCCACAAAGGCAGCACAAAAGTACTCAGCAAACACCTACACTTCCTTTCAGATTTATTGATGCTTCTACCATCTTCGGTTAGTAATAGTACAGTATATATTTTCAGGATTACTTTGGTTATAGATATGAACTTAAATTGTTTCTCCCTCTCCCCTTTTCTGCATTTGCTCTTACCACCTTTTTTTTTTTTTTTTTGGAAGTTTTATTTCTTACTGTCCATTTGTTTATTTTTCCATTTATTCTATCTGCGTTCAATTTCCCAATAAGTGGATGCTCTCCTCCTAACAACTGTTGTGTTCTTTCTCAATTATGAGATATTCTAGGGACAAAAAAACGTGTTAAACAACACTCCCCAGATCCTCTTGACACTTTCCCCAGGAATTGAATTAGACCTTAATTTTTGCAGCATTGTTGAGATAAGCCTGTGTAGCAAAGTGTGCACAGCACATATTTGCACATCCTAACACGAATTAATATGGCCTATTAAGGCACAGTTTGGATATTGTTTTGTGTGTGATGTATGAGTGTAATCATCTCATGTCCTCTACCTGCTCAGCAATCACCAATATTTAGTGAGTTTGTGGAAATTGGGGTTACCAAGCCCATTGTTTCATTAGATGGGTCATAAGGAAGAAGCAAAGGTAAAATGAGAACTCTTGTTTTCCCTTCTCTTTCTTATTAATCTATTAGCTCGTGCTGCCTAATGACAGGTCAGACCCAGCAGAAAGGAAGCTTTCACAAGCAGATGAGTGGCACAGTGCATGTTGATTTAGTTTGCCATACTGTCATCCAACTGTTGTGAGAATGCACACAGAAGTCACCATAGAGTCCCTTCAAACCCAAACTATTCTATGATTCTGTAAGTATTTTCCTAAATTAAGCAGCAGTTTACAGCTGTTTTCTTTGCATGTCCCCAGAGGGGACAGAGGAACACGAACAGAGGAGTGGGTTTATTTATTTGTTTGATTTTCATGGTCTGGATGCAGAAGATTTAACCCATCTTCCACAGAGTGGGAGTGCATATATGTAATGTTTACACCTCCAAGTAATAGGTTTAATTTTTCAACACATCTCTTTTACAATATACAGATACAATTCCTAAGAGATGTGTTCCAGTGATTATTCAAATTGCAGTCATCCATATGTACTCTTCATAATCACATATATAAGCAATTCCAATCATAGTGATTGACCTAAGCCTTGTTTCTCAAGATGCCCAGATTTTATCTAGGAAGATATTTTATTTTAAGTAGAGATGGCAGATAGATGAAATCAAACACATTGTCTTCCACTGTCACTGAAGTGGTCCAAAACAACACACAAGCAATTCAGAAAGCTCATGAGTGGCTTTTGCTTTGGTAGAACTACTGATCATTGCTTGTGTTTTGACAGCCAGCAAATGCAGAAGAAAGGATGGGAGCTGCCTATCAGCCCCTTGAACAAGTAAAATAAATGTTATTCAGATACCAAAGACAATATTCATGCAATCTACAATGGGTGCCTAATGCAGTTATCATAGCATTAAAACACATTTTTTTCCCCTCGCCTAGATAAACTTCCTACACAAACCTCAGGGTCTGTAAAGTCAGAAAAAGTAAAAGATGTATGTTCATTTTTGAGGTTTCATTTTTGCTCTCTTTTTATTGTCTCCCTTGCCATTAGAATTATTATAATGATACTATTATAATATTTTTTTTCATTTCAATTATTAAACTGTTCTTATGTCAACCCACAGGTTCTACCTTTTTTCCCTATTTCTCCTGGGAATGGGGTGAGGAGATGAGTGATGGCAACTTAGTTGCTGGCTGGGGTTAAACCACAGCACAAAGTTACATTACAACATGGATATAACACAACTATATCCATGGGGAACAAGAACAGAAGGATCAGAAGTACCCCCACTTTCACAGGGTATCTGTATCGGATATTTTTTGCACAAAAGTTTCAGAGGAAACTGACTCTCTTGCCTCATAATGTTACTACATAATGGAGTTTAACAGCAATTTTGCATGAATGTTTGAAACTGTAATTTCAAGGTACAATACTCACCCTTAAATCTTCCCTGTCCCATCTTTTCTCATTAACAGAGACTCCATTTTATCTTCTTGATGATAGTCACCTACACAATTATTTTCAGCTTTAATTTGATAATGCAGGAACCCATTGCCTTGGTGTGAAAGACGCTATCTTGTCCCATTTCTCTTTTTTTCGGTGGAAATACTTTAACACAGATAATAGTCTTCATTTATTGCTTTGACACAAGCCTGTTGGTTTGTGTCAGCTCTCACTGGTCCTCCTCATCGAAGTACTTGTCTCCATTATTGTGGGTCAGTCCTGCCTTTCCCCATCCTTCTTGCAGAGAGTGAGCTTGTGTCTTGCCTCATGCCTTGAGATACAGTTGTGACCCACGAGCTGACCACTGCTACTGGTCATCAACACCCCTTTTTGCCATATTTCAACCTTTGCTGCTCCTTTTGGTCAGAAGGGGCTTCCTGGACCTTGTTGTTCTCCTCCAGACCTTGCCCTGAAATTCTCACTGACTGTGAACCTCAAAAGAAAGCTTGCCAGCAGCTGGGCATCTGCTGTGATCAGTCTGTCACAGTGACCAGTTTCATTGCTCATTATCTCCTTGTGCTCACCCATCTGTCAGTCTGTCTGTACTCATTGGGTGTGCCTCATCTCATTTTACAGTACAAATTCACTGGAACAGAGATTTTTAGTAGGATTCACTGCTAGGTTTCCTAAACACAAGAATAACAGCAACAGCAAGGAGTCAGAGAGGAGGCCAGCCCAGCACGTGTCTCCCATGAACAGAAGGGTCATTGTCTCTGTAGCCCCATTTATCACTAAGACCCCACTCACTGAAACAGCTCATTGTCCCACAGCAGACCTGTATTTTTTGTGTCACAGCATGAAACTTCTCTGGAGATTTGTTTGATGAACAGAGTTCCTTCCTTCCAGCTCCAAAGCCTGCAGTAGTCGTTTTAACACTGGTTTAGCCAGAAGGATCCACAGAGTAATGAGGAGACCTGGAGTGTGTTCCCCCTTTGTATACTGCAAGCCAGTCCTCTCCTTTTGTCTCAGTTTTGCATTTAGGAAGCACAGAAGCAGTTCTTTTACACATCTGAAACACAAGTATTAAGGATGATGAGAAGCATCAGTATAATCAGTTTTATTTTCACATCCTCATCAACCTGTTCAGCTTTTCCTCGCACCTCTTTGCTTTATTGATGGAGCTGATATATCTGTGTCTGTACCTCTAGATATAGATACAAGCTGAAAGAGGGGAGGTTTAGATTGGGTATGAGGAAGGAATTCTTGACTGCGAGAGTGGTGAGGCCCTGGCACAGGGTGCCCAGAGAAGCTGTGGCTGCCCCATCCCTGGCAGTGCTCCAGACCAGGCTGGATGGGGCTTGGAGCAACCTGGGATAGTAGAAGGTGTCCCTGCCCAAGGCAGGGGTTGGAACAAGATGATCTTTAAGGTCCCTTCCAACCCAAACCATTCTTGGATTCCGTGATTCCATGATAATAAGCTCTACCTCTGGACACCTACAGCACAAGGATTATTTCAATTTTTAATTCCAATTATTTCAAATTTTTTACTGCCGGGGTGCTGTCACCACGCTCAACCACTTTAAACCATTGCTGAGCTGCAAATGCTACTTGATGCACTAAATCTCACTCCTTTCCTTCCCACACCTATGTCTTTACTGCATCCTTGTCTAAATTTCTTGGCATAAATATTTTACTGTATAAATAAAGCCCTTTAGCAGGCTATTACCTTCTAGACGCTAGCAGAACAAATGCTGTGATTTGATACAATTTCACTGCTTTGCCAGACCTCAGTCTTCACGTTGATAGTAGGCCGCTGCTGAAACCAGGCCGGTTAAAATCCATGTACACACAGGTTCTATCTCACAACTTCATCTGTCAAAAACGTGTTAGCACCGATCTCTGTCTGGCTGCATTAATATCTCTGTTTGCAGACTTGGGGCCTTCAGAAGTTGGTGAAACACATTTTCCCACTTGAAGCCCCAGTGCTTGTATACAGAGTTCAAAGCACTTTTGGAATGAGTCATTTCACGTGTAAGTGTTCTATTTCAAAACTGACCCGTGCTTTTACTCATTGGACATCACTTAAATAAAAACATGGCAGAAAGCGTGAGGAAAGCAATAGAAGCATGTTCAGACTGTATCTTCAGAGAAATATCTGGTTTATATTCAGGTTCAGTGAAGATGTTATACCTCATTAGCTACAACAGAACTGAGCCATTTTCTCATTAGATCATCCAAGTGGAACAACACAAAAGATTTTTCGAGTTTGTCAGTTGCACTTTAGTTGTGCTTTTTAAAGTGCTTGTTCGAAAGCAAGAATTGAAACCTTATGGTGTTGCTTAAGCTTAAAAAGTGCTTTTGATCTCAAGCTTCAAAAGAGATTTTCCCAGAGAAAGTAGGCTGGCACTTTATTTAGTACTGGTTTAGGTAGACACCAGAACACTCTGTACATAATAATACTTTCTTGCTTCATGTGATTGATTAAATCTCTTTTAATGTTTTCAGTGCTGAATTTGAGATGATTTACAGCTCTTTACTCACAAGAAGTTGATCTTTACTGTTCATATTACGGCAAAACCAAAAAGACATTTCTATCATGAAGACTATGATACAGAATCTTTATTGTTTGGGGGAGTTTTTTTCTTTTCTTATGGAACATTTTGCAGTTGCAAACTCACCAGGGGAATCTGGATTTCCTGGAAGGCCAGCAAACTTTACAAGACAGAATCCTCTCAGAACAGCAAATGGGAACCTGAATGAAAAAATTTACCATTTATTTGTCTCTGATCTTATATTTGGTCATGAACATCAACAGCATCTTCTCAATAATGCAAATGAAAGCAAACATAAATAAACAGGATTACAGATTCCTGAATACTTAACACAGTTACACTCCTTCATGTTATACTTCTTCATTACCCATTCCCATCCCTGGAAGTTTTCCAGGCCTGGTTGGACAGGGCTTGGAGCAACCTGGGGTAGTGGAAGGTGTCCCTACCATGGCAGAGGCTTGAAACGAGATAATCTTTAGGGTCCCTTCCAACCCAAACGATTCTAGGATTCTGTGATAGTCTGAATACTTAACACAGTTACATTCCTTCATGCTACACATTGCATGGTCATTCAGAGCATTTTTAACAAGTGCAATTTAATCTTTCCTGGGTATTTTGCAAATCTGTAACTTTTACACAACCTTCCCTGAGCTGGAAAATGTGTTTTCTGGAGAAATATAGATCTTTCTCAGTTCTTCACCCTTGGATGGATCTTCAGATTCAGTCTGAACCAGTGATAGAAGAATTAACCTTTCAGTGCTCTCAAAAGCTTTGTGGGTTTTTTAGATTATTTTTTCCTTTTAATTTATTAACCAACTTCAGACTGTAAATTAAAGTTCTAACTATGCTAGGAACTGAAAAGAAATGATGTGAACATTGTTCTGATGAGGAAAATGAAGAAGTAAAGAAGAACGAGTGCAGTACTTGGTGACTGGCAGCTGGGGAGGCCATGCAGGGATAATATCCATGTGCATTTTGCATTAGAGATAAGTCTAAGAACCTGGGAATTACAACAAATAATCTTTGAAGCATCCATGTGGAAAGAGCTCTTGGGCAAGCCAAAGGAGCAGCAACTAATCTTCTAAACCATTTGGTGCATCACAGTGCTGCAACTGGAACCAGCCAACTGCACCAGCACCACACAGAAAATCTGGGTGAGGCTCTTACAGGCCCCATACAATCTGGTTTCTTTCCGTTTTGGGGTTTCTTTTGGGATGGGGTGCAGCAAAAAAACTTCTCTTCAAACATTACTTTCCTTCCTCTATTTTCTTTATCTCATTTTCCAGATCCACCAAAAATGTATTTACTCTTTCTCTTCTGATAAAACTTGCGATGCATCTAAGAAAGCATTTAGACAACAATTTAAAATTTTGCAATTAGAACAATGACTGTACTATAAAATGGAGCCAGCTGTTTAACTGAAATAAGCTGGTATCTCCCAAATCCATGCTTAATCCTTTTCTATCCCTAACTCAAGACTTTGCTCTTTTGTTTGTTTGTTTTCTGTTGCATGAAATCTAGTTTTGCTTAGCGATTAAAAATATGAAGTTTGGAAGCAGAAATGCAAGAGTAGAGCTGTTACTGTGGTTAAATAGCTATAATTAACATTTTAATATTATAAATATGATAAAAAAGAATATAATGAATAATAATTGTGATACAAACAGCAGTATCTTTCTATTACTTTCCAGCCAGAGGCTGGAACCAGCACCTGATTGAATGCTACACCAACACTTCTCATCATATCAAATGTTTCTCCACAACAGGGTTGTGAACAAACCTTTTACATTTCAGACTTTTACATTTCCATCTTGATTATTAATATTTATTAACTAAAGAGATTTCCTCAAAATCAGATGTGTAAGCCAGTGAGGTGATTCCTTCTGCATCAGTCAGTCTGCAAAGCTGCTTTTCATGTAATGTTAGTCCCAAACAAACATTTTTCTTAGGTATATTTCATCTATTACTATATTTATACACCACAGTATAAGCTGTGATTTTTCTTTGCTAGAAACACGTTTAAAAATTCTGTTATGTTTGCTAATGAAAAAGTGCTAATTAAGGGCTTGTTCCCAAAAATGTTTCTCCACATCCATCTTCATCTGGTGTTACAGAAGCGCAGCGGTGATGGGAGTAGTTCCCACAGGAATATGACTGACACCACCAAACCTCTGGAGAGGAAACACTTTAAATAAACCTCGTTTAAACAAAGGAGCACCGTGCTGACTCAGATGTGGCAGATGAGAAAGCAGTGGTCAGAGGAAGTGACATTACTCAGCATGAGTGATTTATACAGAGCTGAATTCCCCCCGGCCTTGACCTCAGCTGGCCTCTTCACACGGCTGGATTTGATCTTCCCTGCACAGGATCCTGTTACAGGTGCTTCCCTCAGGTATTTAAAACATGGGCTTTTCTGGCCTAAAGCAGCATGTATGAATTTTTCCCTATGTTGTAAATTGATCCTCAAACATTAAAAAAAACAACAAAAAAACCAACAAAAAAACAACACATGGAGACCATGTATTTTTCAGCTATGTGGATGAGCTGCTGCAGCAAGCATCCCCTATCAGGAGTTTTGTTTGCATTTCCTTACATGCCACATGTGCTCTTTGATCTCTTCCCGTATCTCTCAGCCTGTTGTAACTTTACAATTCCATGCTTAGTGTCTGGGTGTTTCCAATTTAACTGTGTTTTTTACTAAAAGCAACATGCTAAAATTAGAAGAACACCACAAAGGCACCTAGACAGTTAAAAAAAAACCCCAACACAATGTTTGCCTTTGAGTAAGCAACACAAATTACATCCCACACCAGATGAAGTGATGTTTCAGGACAATTGAGTCCTTTTTTTTACTCTTCCCCCCCATGACATCTTTTTAGTCATAGATAAAGCTGTTCAGGGGTCTCGACAGCCCAAATCTTGCCTTAGTGTGGCTAGATCTGTTTGAAGTGTTATCTCCCCTAAATCTATTAACTGACATGGTATTTGTAGCATCATTCAGTATTTTACAGTTGTTACTGATATTTCCTTTTTAATTCCTATTTAAAATTCATTAAAAGTGAGAAATCCTTCACATGACCCTTAAATAAAAATGAAACAAGAATGCTGTTAGTCAACACTGCTCATTGTTTCTGTTTACTGGATCTGTCTTTAATCAGCACTTATTTTTCTGAACTTCAAGGAAGATTCACTGATGCATCAAAGCAGGAAGACTAAAGTAATCATTTAAGATAAAGTTATAGTTGCATTCCATCCCCAAAAACCGTATGAACACATGCACTTCTCCCTTATTCTTTGGTGTAATTTACTGACTTTTTGTCCTCAGTTTGTGTGTCACCTAATTAATCATAACACTTGTGCATGACTTTTAATTAGCAACCTACATTTACTCCAAGGTAATTAATGCTAGCAAATTCTGTGTATAATATATAGATTTCCCTTGAAAGTTTAAAGTGTGTGCTCTCCTTTGCTGTGATCAAAAGAAACAAGCCACACAGGAAGGCAAAGCTCTTAAAAGACAGAGTTTCACCTCACTGTACTTCAAAAAGTAACAAATGCCTAAATTGTCCCATTCTATTGAGAGATGGCGATGAGCTCTTTAATATACAAAGGTATGCACTGTTTAATGTACAAAAGAAGGAGTCTGGATCCTTGCTTAATAAGCAAAACAACTTTGTTTTACAACTGGAGTCTCCTCTACTTAAAAGGGAGCATCCCATTTGCCTGCATTTCTGAATATTAAGAACTTCCAGGCTTCATTTATTTCAGTTTAAAATACTTTAGTTGTAAATTGTATCTCAATAGAGGGGAAACTCAAGCAAAATAAAATAAAAAAAAGGATTTTTAAAAGGATAATTTGGACTCAAATGGAAACACCTGTGTTTTAAGACTGTTGGGATTTTATCCTTTGATGGCACCAGGCAGTAGGTTTGGAGTGAGTCACTCCATCCACCAGCTGCCTGTAGAAGAGGGGGATAATGAGATAATGTGTTATTATCTTAGCAGTTCCTTTAGGTGCACTTCAGGGACACCTGTGCCCCAGTACAGTGCTGGTTTCATGGTATCACCACTGGAACAGGGCTAAAAGCTTTCTTATCAACCAGAGGAATCAACAAGTTGGAGCCAGAAGGTGCAACTGGATGCTCATGAACCACTAATGGCACATTCCTCTGCTTTTTATTCCTGAATCACCTGTTTTAGGGAAGCAAATTCACTAATTCATCTTCTTGGTAAATAACCTCTTCTTTATAAAACAAATGAAGTTCTAAAGATGCTTGTAGAGGGATGTGCTGAAGTAGATGGTGAAACCTTGGCTTGTCTGTATGGGCAGTAGAACTCCAAGTTAATTAACAAATTCCTGCTTTCATCCATGAAGGGAACATCATAAAGTTCTTGTGCTGGGGGTACATGATAGGACTGAATGTTGTTACTAATGTATGAAGTAGGTATTATTATAATTATTACTTCTCTAAACTAAGAGATACTTCTAAAAACAAAGTCTCTGTGGTGTAATGTGGAGTTGTTTCCAGCCTGCCCACCTAAATCAAACCTAAGGGTCAAAAGAACTGTGAAAATGAGAGAAATTCTGGGAAAAAAAATTATTCCGAGCACTGCTGCACAGACCTAAGTGGTGTTACCAAAGGGAGAGTTTGGGCATTTGTAGTTTCATTTTAATACAGTGATCGTGAATGTATAATGAATATGAAATATCAATTATGCAAAGAAATTATTTAATTCAGTGAAGCAACCATTTACACATATGCAGAATGCCTGTGGGACTCAGAGATGCCTTTGGTTTGTTCTGTGTTCACTTAGCTTGGTAGAAATCAGCAATAAAATCTACAAATTTAGTTTACAAGAAGTCTGATTTAATAGGATTTCTTCAGATTTGCACTGGAAAAAATGGAGAGTAGATCTCTCCAATTTTACTCCACAGTGGGTTGGTCTGTTTTCCAAGAGCTCCATGATCTGACTTAATTACTCTTCCTTTTCACTGAACTGGTTATGATACGATGAATTCTCAGGCAAAGATGAGGAAGGAAATAAAACATCAGCACACATCAGCTCAAGGTTTCATGCTGGTACATTCACTCTGCAAGATTTTGTTTTGCTCTTCAGAAATAGTTTAATCAAAAAAATTTGCCACTTTGTTAAAATAAATGGGCTTACTGTACCTATAGAGCCTTTCTCATATATCTGTGTGTGTGAACTGATGCCAGGGATAACAATGAAACTACATCTGATTGTAATTATGGATTTTATTATTCCATCTATTAAAAAATATATACATTTCACTCTTCATACTGTATTTTTTAAAATATAGTGTTTGGGGTACAGTGAGTAGGATTATATAGGTGTTTAAAATAGATACTGGTACACAAAACTATAAACACTTATCTGCTGATTTCTAATAGAATTGTAAGTAGTTTAAAAGCAAATGTTGATAACTTACCATGTCCCTATGAAATTAAGGTTCTTAGAAGACTTTAGAGAACTATCTCTAATATAAGAGCTTACTTCTTGACTTGATAAAATTTTCACAGCATTCACTTAGCATATCAGATAAAATTAAATAATTGAATAGAATTTTTAAGGGTTTTTTAATAATTTGAGTTCCTATGCTTAATTCGGAACCCAGCATCACATTTCTATTAAGTGCATTACGTATTCTTCACAATTAATACAATGTACTCAATCTATCAGTACCATTTCTTGTTTCTCCGAGGTGGTATGAAAGAGGGGTTAGTATTAATGATACTTTCAAGTAGATGTCAGGGAATAAGTGTGAAGATTGCCACCAGAGCAGACATCCCACTCCTGGCTGGCGAGTTCTTTGTCTGTGTGTGGTTTGCAGGGCAGCCACGAGGTGTCTTTGTTGTACCGCTGAATTTTCGCATCAGGGATACCAACACATGCTCGGAGCGCGCCGGGGAGCAAGGGCCGACCCTCTTCGGCCGCGTTGTGGCAGATTTGCACCAGGATAAATCAAAGATTTAGGTCCCATTCTTGAAAATTTGGGTTGGTTTGGGTACAGAAAGCTTGAATCACGCTGGCCACTGCCCGGCTGTCACCTGGCAGCAGCTTTCAGGTGTTCTCTGAGCCATAAGGATGGGAACACAGTTTGTACCTCTAAAGGGAGCCTGAAGGAGAGAGAAACACGAATGTAGCTGAAGTAAGCAGAGGAACAACACAAAACAAGAGAAGACAGTCCCTTATTAGTGAACTGGTTCAAAAATACTACGTGGAGGAAAAAGAAGAGTAGAGCTGCTCGTGCAGCACTTGGTGCCCGTGGCTTTGTGTTACTGATCTCTGTGCAAGGGCAGTTCCAGCCCCACACAGGTAACAACTGGATTTAAGGCAAGACTTAACAATTGGCCTTAAGTGGGATAAGGGGAGAGGAAAGGGCTGAGCGAGCTCAGTTCTCTGCAGAGACTGCTCAGAGCGGTGCTTTGCTGTTGTGCTGTCTGTGTAATTCTGAACCCTGCAGAAAGACCCTTCTATCATCCTGTGTAGAATTATCCTGTGCCTTAAGGCAGCCGAAGTTTCCCGAGATCATGGAGTTTCAGTGGCCTGCTGCCTCCTCCTGAGAGGGAGAGCACTGCCTGTTCCAGGGGAAGAGCTTCCACCTCCTCGGGCTGCAAAAACACAACGTGGTAAACAGGAAATCAGAAATACACCTGTACCCCCTGTAGCTTGGCTTCTTTTTGATTCTCTGAATTTACCTGTGCTTTAATTCTCTTGAACTTACCTATTGTGCATAACACTCTTTCAATTTTCCATCTCTGCCTATAGCCAGGGCTCCTTTAAGTGCAGAATTTTATAATGGAAGCCTCTTTTGCTTTTGGAGGCTAACTGCAGTCCATTAAAACACACTTTCTGTCTCTCCTGGCTTAGCAAAATATTTCCATTTTGAACAACAGTGTCATTAAAGATAGTTAAATGCTGAAGCACCACAAATACACAGGGCACTTGCATTACAAAGCTTTTAGAAGAGATGTCTTTATGTCTAGAAGACACAGTTACAGCTCTGGGTCTTGTATGAGTGTTCCAGGAAACAGAGGTCTGAGATGCAAGAACTTTCTTAACACCTGGCTGTTGTCTCCCAAATTAAGCTGAAAGATTGAAAGAAGGGACACGGTGAGCTTGGCACTGCTGGGTTATGCCTGGACTCAATGGTCTTAAAGGTCTTTTCAACCTAAATGGTTCTGTGGTTCTGTGTTTTAGTAACATTTTGTTTGCTTTTGATTCACACTCCCTGCACACACAGAGCAGCAGTGCAGCAAAGGGGCAGCAACAGGACACAGACAGAAGCCTTGAGGCTGTGGTCCTATTTCTGTGTTTCTGCCTTATCAAACACTGGTTTTCTGGTATAAAATTCAACATTATTATAAGATTCTTTGATTGATGTTGGAGCACACAGGATGACAGATGTGTTCTCACCACCACTGATCTGTCTGTGTTCAGGACAGGCAGCTGCACCACAGCCTTTGCAGTGTGGCAGCATTAGTGGGGTACCACCACTTCCAAACTCGACAGTGCAGACCCAGACATGAGTGGCCAAACAGCCCACAGACTGTTCAGCAGGAAAACCACCATGAGCTGACTGACAAGACAAGGGATAAACCTTCAAGTAAAATCCCAGACAAGGATTTAAAGGCTTGCAACAGAGGCACGATCGGTTCTTTGGCTGGATGCACCCAGGATTGTCTGCAGTTACTCACCAATCTCTTCTGTGGGAAGAATCTCAGCCGGAAGCAGGACTGAGTTTGGCCCCGTGAAGTGTAATGGGGCTAGAGCAGAGTTTTGACCCCATCTATGCTTTGAAACCAATGTTTTGCCTGATAAAAGAACGCAGAAAAGGCCCTTGGTTTCTGTGACTCCTGACTCTAAAGAGCAGTGAAAAGCCTCTCTTTAGTACAGACATATTGGCATCCAGGCTTGCTGCACAGATCCCCTGTAAGACACAAAATGAGAGCTTAGAGCTTGCAGAGCACAGACAGATCTGCTACAGAGGCCTCGCTTCTCTGTCCCCTGGGCAGAACTGGGAATGCTGCAGTCTGTGTCTATTCCCGCCTTATTTAATCTTGTATAGAGCTGATAGTCAAAAAAAAGCAAACAAAACTTTGACTCTCCCCGTCTGTGCATGCATTTAAAGGGTCCTGGTGCTGCACCATTTCAATAGCTTTCGCCTGCAAAGCGTCACGCTTTTCATCTACCATTTAATTCTCCTAAATGGATGTTACTCTTCTCCCCATTATGAATCTCTGTTGCGTCCATGAAACATTATTTGCATAAAAGGAACTGAATAATTGATAGAGGATGTGAGCAAGAGCCAGCAGACAGCTTGGGAGGGGTTTGCTGGTAGTCCCAGCGAGTCCAACACATAGCTCCTGGCTCGTTTAATGGGATGGAAGCTGACAGGGTTTCCTTGTAGCTCTGCAGCAGAACTCAGCGCTGCTGCATGACCTCCTTGTACTCAGCTACTTTGCTTGTTGATCTCACTGCTCTCTTCCTCCATTAAGGGGAGAATTCTTAAAGCACGGGATGCAGTCTGCAGTTCGTGCTCACGTACACCTTCCAACACCACCGCAGTCGAGGCCTGGCAGGTTGAATCCATTGCCTTTATAAAAGTCTTAAATTCATCATATTATTAAAGGCAAAGTCTGGGAACAGCTGTCATTTATGACCTTGTTTGATCCTGAATTCAAACCTGAGTTTGATTTTGGGGCTCAAAAGGTGTGGGTTTTTTCCATATTAATGTTTATTTAAAAAAAAAAAAAAAGTCCATTAAAACTGTAAAACTCGCCCCATGCAGATTTTTTGCTCCTATTCTGCAACATAAATCTTATACTGAAAGTCTCCTGCATTTTAGATGTCTCCACTTAGTGAGATGACTGTCAGAATGAATATCTATATTTCTGAAAAAGAGAAAATGCCATAGAAGCAATACATCTTGTAAATAAAATATGTTTGGCAGCTGTCTGAGAAAAATATCTAAAAATAATCTCAAATCAAATTATTTTTCTCTTGGAGCTTTCCACATTTCTATAAAGTACATATTTTTTAATGATAAGCAGCAGTATTAGGAGAGCCTGGAAACAGCTGGAACGATTAGTATTTTGTTTGGTGAGGAGCTGCCTCAGCTGCTCTGACAAGCAAGCTGCCATTTTCAATGTAATCACTTTTGATTCTAAAGCACTTGCTTTGCTTTTAACTTTGTGCAAATCCCTCTTGATATTTCTCTTTTTAAAGCAGATGCATTTCCATATGTCCATAAAAGTTTCCTTGACGATTCAGCACGCGGCTCAGAATGACTTCCCTGATTCCTGGTGGGGGATTTGTGAAACGAGGCTGCTTTGTTCATTAAGGATACGTGTACATAATGTAAAACACACTTAATATCCCCAACCTCTGCACAGATGTTTTTGTTCTGAAAGGCACTCAAAGTTTCAGTGATTTAATTAAACTTTTTCCCCATTTATAAAGCAATTTATTAATAACTCATCCTATTCCTGATAAATATGTTATTCCATGGTTCAAATGTTACTCTTAAAGAGTTTTCAGAACTCTCTGAAGAGAAACTCTTTAAGAGTAAAAGATATTTTTTAAAACACAAAATCATGAAGATAACTGATACAGATACTTCTGTTCATTCTGACATTTTCTGTCCTCAGAACTGTGCCTGATGTTTTTTTGAGGAAAAGGCTTTCTGCAACAACAAGCCACAGTCTGGCACATTTTGTTAAAGTCTCGGTATTTTATTCCTCAAAATGTTTTACACGCGCTTTTTTAATTCTTATAAAAATAACCAGCAACCAAATACATATCAGTAGCATTTTTAAATTTCAGTTCTTATTCCTTCCCACCAATTTGGCTGAAAACAGGTATTTGCAAACACTGGTAGCCTAATTTCTTGTGGCCTTTCATTTTTTATGAAGTGTTTTCAAAAGACTTCAATCAACCTTAATGGCGCATTTTTAGTTAAGGAAACAGAATGGAGAGAAGTCAATTTAAGCTCCCCAATGAACAAGTGTGTACAGAAAAAAAAGCCATAAATGGGTTTAGAAAACAGAGCCAGTACAAGCAAAATGCAGCGAGCAGAGCGCTCAGGGAAGCCAAGATATAATGGAAAGAGTAAAATACTGCAGAGCTTTTTAAACTATATACAATTGGAACAATGGGCTGGACCCAGACATCCGTGTTAAACTGTTAGGAGATAGGTGAAAAGCAAGCTGCAATTCTGTAACCAGGGCTGGAGAATACGAGAATGGAAGGGCTTAAAGCTGAAGCAAATGAATGTGGGGTAGTTTAGCAGCACAGAAATCAAATCAAAATTGGCATATTTCACTGTTTAATGTACCATGTGAAGAATCATCTCCTGGCTTTCTGTATTAAAGGACTATTAATACCAAGCTCCTTAATGAAGCTGCTTTTATGCCACCTGTGAAATAATAGTACCTTTATTTGCACACCAACTTTTACCAAAATACTGTAGAAGCACGGGGTAATTAAGCAATGCAGCCTCTGTGAGAATACAGTATAGATCTACAAAATACATAAAACAGGAATACACCTGGGAAACTATCACCCAGCGATCGTTTAATTGTCTCTCATTATTTAAACATGGCGTTAATAATGCATAGAACACATTTTTCCAAAGCATCACAACCTCCCTGGTAAAAGGGTAACTGCATCAATATTAACAAGCCAAAGACCTAAAATAATTCAGCCCTGCTAAAGCAGAGCGAGGCGCTCCCCCGGCTGCCTGGGCCCCAGCACTGCTTTCAAACAAACTCCTGCACAGGGTCCCGGCGATTATCGCCGCTTGTATCAGTTTATACGTGGCTTTTATGCCTGCTCACAGCTGAGTGCAGTTGTTTTTTCAGTGCCTGCCTCACGGTATGATTCAATCCATTTGGGTGGCTTAATGCAAAGATTTCGTAATGTACACAGGGATGAGCAGCGCCAAGGCAACGAACATCGTGCTCATTATTCTTTTAACGGGAATGTCAACAAGAAGAGGAATTAGAGAGGAAATCGTTGTAACTCCAAAAGAACATCTGACTAACCACTACAGATGACATGTTTTTTCCCTTTTTATCCTCTTCATGATCCATAAAGCAGGATTTTTCCAAAACAATTAATTTGGTTGCCAAACCCTTCTTAATTCTAAGGAGATTTAAAACTCATCTACTTGGAGTCTGTCTCATGGAGTCAGACCCACAACCGGATTACCAGCTAGTCCATCATATGGCTGGTGTTAGCCCAGTTTCTGCTACGTGGTACATAATTGGACTTTTTAAAAAAAAAAAAAAGACCAAAAAGGGAAAGAAATATAAACCTCCAAGTCTTCCTTACACTAAGCCCACTGGCACCTCTGCGTTTTATTATTTGTGTTACTTTCTCCTCAAAATAAAAGCTCAGCAGCCTGAGAGAAAGAGTTTCCAAAAACTTCTTCTAAGTAACCTTGATATCCTTGATATACAGACCCCACAGAAAACATTAATGCTCTTTAAACGAGCCAATCGACAGCACTGGGCATTCCAATTCTACAGCAAAAAAGAGGTTTAAGTGGTAAAATGGTTCTTCTTTGTGTCTAGTGTTGGAGAGCATATGGCAAATTTCCACTTAACAACAGTCTCTTGGTTTGCAACACAATCTAATTCCCGTGTTAATTCTTTTAATTATTAAGTGCGTGTGTTTGTGTGCACACAAGTCTGTGTGTTGTTGTGTTTCTTCAAAGAGAACCAGTGACCTTAAAAAAACCGAGGTGGACTCAAATTCTGATTCACTCCTTTGTTCCAGAGACTTAGAGCTGGGGTCATAGTGGTGGCTTTGTCCTCTCTGCTGGTGGTGCACAATGATCTGTGCTTGATCCTTGCAGCCAAGATAAGGCCAACAGTTAGATACTGTCTCTGCTGATAGCTGTGGTCTTGGGCCTCTGGTGATCCAAACATCCTGAATACAACACCACCACCACCACCACCACCACCACCACCTAGCCTTTGTGCACGTTACCTTTATGGGGGAACACAGTGGCCAGGGAA
This sequence comes from Machaerirhynchus nigripectus, assembly GCA_013397975.1. Lineage (NCBI taxonomy): Eukaryota > Metazoa > Chordata > Aves > Passeriformes > Dicruridae > Machaerirhynchus > Machaerirhynchus nigripectus. The sequence continues at coordinate 216,026 of VZRQ01004231.1, read as the reverse complement.
TATGGAGGAATGTCCTGAGATGGCACTAGAAGGGTTGCCCCAAAGGGATGAACCCAGCAATAAATCAGTGCTCTTACATCATAATAGTTTTCTAATCTATCAAACCTAAACCAATTCCAAAACCTAGAACCTTTTGCCCTTCATCAGTCTCTTCACTCATCCTGTCCCCCTCTAACTCTCTGACTGGACATGATATTGACTGCCCTGGATGCATCATCTTTTTCTTTTTCTTTTCTTTTCTCTTCTTTTTTTTTGGTGTTGGCCTTTTATGTCTGTTATTCTCAGGATTAAACACAAACTGAGTTCACAAGAGTAACACAAACAAGAACAACCTGGAATGACCTGATCGCCCAATATGCATCATGCTGGCAAAAAGACATGAGGCAACCCAGGAATTTGAAATAAATAAGGATTCAATTACAGAAAATAGAATAGAAGAGGTGTTTGACCTGCAGTTTGGATTGATTATTCGAAAACATAATATGGTGCAGTCCAGATAAAGTATCTGCCTGGGAAAACTCTTCCCCTTTTGCAAACAGAAGGGATTAAATATTGTAAGACAAAGGGATGCTGATGCATCTGAGTACCATCCATTCAAATTCCAATAGAGCAGCCCAATTTTTAGTTACACTTGAATAATTTATTTTAACTGTTTCAAGTTTGTTGCAGAAGGATATAAGCTTCTTAAAACTAGATATTTAAATTCAGATGAACTCCTTTAAACTATATTATTAAAAAAAAAACAAATGCACTGATATCCAATTTTCACCTTTGGGTTTCAGTTTGTAATAAAAATTCAAGTTATCCTATGTCTACCCTTTTCCCAAGAAAAGAGCTGTCCCCTTGGGCCTCTAACCAGACACTGATCCTCTGGGGAGAGGAAGGCTGAAGTGTGAGCTTATGATGAATTCCAGCTTCTGAATCCAAGGTGAGATTTCTCCTCCTCCCCATTGCCAAGATGCAGCTTTGACACTCCCTCCGCTGCCCTGCCCAGAATTGTGTGGGATCTGTTTTGCCCTGCCACAGAAAAACACAGCGAAATTCTGTTCCCACTTCTCATCCTCACTCTCTCCAGGGCTCAGAGGGGATGCCCCTTTTTCCCTTCCTTCTCTTTGTGCAGCTCAGGCCATATTTACCAACATTAAATAACAATACCTCTCCCTATCTCCCGTTTGTTCAGTGTGTAACATCATCCAGAACAAAACAAACCGCAGCATTTCCTAAAACATGAATTGTTTTTAAAAAATTCAGGCTGGCCAGCTGTTTGGAGTCTCCCAGCTAGGAATGCTGCCTTCAGAAGCCCCACTTGCTGCTCCGGCACGGTCTCTGCTGCTCACCGCTGTGTCCATCTGTCTGCGTGGCGTGTCGCCAGCTCTTAAGTTGGCCCGATCTTTATCCAGGGTACCAAAGCAACACGGATTGGGACTGACAGCCTCAGTAACTGCAAGTGTCACTTCTTCTGCTCCAAGTCCCTCTGCAGTGACAGCACTGCCTTCCTTGCTAGGCTGCTATCTCAGGTTGGTATCTCGCTCCCGTCGGCCTTTCGGCTCTGTTTCAGAAAATGACAGAGGGATATTGGTGCAGAGCCATACAGCTGCTAGTGAATATAAAATAATCAACATTGCATTCTTACAGACATCGTTTTTATGCACATAAATGCATTTCTTCTGCTTAGGAGTTACATACTTGAGGTACATGAATGTGTAAGAAAATGTAATTGCTGTATAGCATGAATTCTCAATCACAAAACTCCCCTTGGTCTTATTGTGACAAGAACTTGCCCTAAATGTAATTTTGCTAAAGCTGGTTTAAAACCAGCAGGTCAGGACTCAAATTTTCAACCACCATTTGAGCAGTACTGTACTCCAAGGAAGTCCCACCAAAATAAATTAATTTCTGCTAGAGACATTATCCACTGCAGTTCTGGGGACTGCGATAAAGTTCTGAGTGCAGAGAACATGCTTTTGCACTATTTTTCTTTCTTTTGCATTTTTCCATATGTGAATGGTCTTGCTGGAGGTGCTTTCTGACCCCACACTGTGAAAGGCTTCCTCTAGGGGCCACCAAAATTTATAATTACTTCTAAAATCCCTGGTTCAGAAGCAGGCTATTTCCTTTATAAATTCCTCTTAATTTCAGTGGGCATATTTGCTCTACAACCACCACAAGTCAACAAAACATTGCGTTTGTTTTCCTGAGATCTGAGTAGTTTATATTCTGGATTGAGGAGAGCAAGAGCCAGACTGTCACTGTAACCGTAATTTATCTCTCAGACAATTGTTATATAGTGAAACATAAAGGTTTAAATCTTTAATCTGGAAATTATTGATTTCCATTCTTGTTCTCAATGACGACCTCATTTATGCTGACTTGATTGTATCTGAGTGGTGAGATCTTAGACTAACTTTCTATTAATTAGCATTATAAATGAACTTTTACTTTTAGAGCTGTCCTAGTTTTTCTCGCAGGTGATGAGAAGGGGGCAGAGCATAGAGCTCCAAATCAAACTGAATTGTTTCTGCAGCCAGCAAAAGCAAAGACTTCAGCCTGCTGGCTCAGCCCTGGGTGTAAGAGCAAAGAGTTCTGCTGAATACAACAATTAAGTCAAACACTTTGCTAACTTTGATGCAATGCTCAGATTCCATCTGGTTCACCCCATCACATGGGGGTGTATTTTCATGCACAGATCTTATGGCTTTGACAAGCTAGCATGCCTGCAATAAGACTGATGGATCACTGTGATGTGTCTGATGCCATGTGCCTGCACCACACAGGGCTGGAGAAAGCTCCCTGTGTTGAAGGAGCTCCCAGTCTGTGGAAACATCTGCCATTTTGTCTTTGTCTCAGCAGCCACATGGAATTGCATCGAGGTAATGGAGCACCCTTGGTGTGTAAATCACCCTTTTGTACATTGTTTTCTAAAAATATTTTTGCTGTTACTGTTCGTTTCTCAGCCCATTGCTGTTTGTTTTCAGTAAATTTGTTATCTCAACCCAGAGTCTCTGCCTTTGTCCCTTTGTCACCAGAGGGGAACAGGGGAAGGGGAGCATCTTATTTGGAGTTTAAGTTAAAATCTTTAAGAGAAAAAAGTGCCCTGTGCAAAGAAAACAGTAAGATGAGACTGACACAGATACGTCCATGGGAAATTTGCTCTAAGGCAAAGCTTGCATCACCTCTTTGGCTGCACCACAGCTCCTCCACTTCACAGCTTCCCTGACAGTGAGCAGAGGCATCAGGGCTGGTTATGGGAAGGTCTGCTGGGCACCACCAGGGCAGTCAGACAGATGCAGGGTCCTCCTGCTCCCCTCTGCACTCCAACCTGTGCCTGAGCAGCAGCGGCGGCTGGGCCAGCACTGGGTCCCCCTAAGGAGCCAGGGACAAGGGGGGACCTGGGTCCCCCTAAGGAGCCAGGGACAAGGGCAGGGCTCATTCCCAGTCACCATCACTTCCATGGCAAGCCAAAGCAGCTACAACAGCTCTGCAAGCTCATTGTACTCCTGTCTGTGGGGAGAAGGCTGCGAAAGTGGGACCACTTCAGCACATCAGGAAATTTCTGAATCATGTACTGGAACTCTTCCCGTGCTTAACAGAAAGTTCTTTTAACAGTATCGCTGGTGGGTTGTGCTTTCTGTATAGGGACAGGGTTATAATTAGACATGGATAACTATTTCCAAATTTCCCTATTTTAATTCTTTCCATTTTTATGAGGGTTTTTTTGAGCTTGCTTGTATGTTCTGTTCTATTGTTCATATAGGGGCTCACTGAGATTCTTCATCAGACTAAGCTTTAAGGGAAAACACATGCACAGCATAGAGCAATTTCTCTGCTGTTTCTGCAGAGAAACAACACAAAATCTGCAGCAGCACAGAGCCATCCTCAACTATCCTCGTACTCATGCTGGCATTCAGCCTCTGTCAGCCTTCTTCAGGGGCAGTAATAACATTATAATGGGACCAGGAGACAAAACTGTCAAATTCTTTCCAAGACAATCTTCTAGGCTCATCAGCATAGACAATCATTCCTTTCACTTCTGGAGTAATAGAAAGATTTTAAGCAATATCTTTTGATTTGAGTTGGACTTGAAAAATGACATAGCTGGGGGCCTTATTTGAAAATGCAATGAGACTGAAATGTAAAGTGCAATTTCCCATGCAGTCTGCGGGGAGAATGAGGCACTTGTCCCAGTTCTCTTAATTGTCTCTGATTGCTGTTTGTGTAGCACAGTCACTTCCTCGTCTTCGAAATCACCTTCAAGGGCCCCAACATTTTTCACTTCACTGTTTTAAATCAAGAAGGGCTAAACACCCACCCATTCAACCATTATGGCTCTTTTATGTTATTTATGTGGTTTATGCTATTAGGCTTTAAAATTTTGTTTATTTAATGGGCCTTGACAAGTACTTCAGTAACAGGTTTGAGGACACATCAGTGGGACTTGGCACATGTTGATTAAGGTGTGCTTAACCTGACAGTTAATATTTTGTACCATTTTGCCAGCAGCCGTGACTGTTATGGAAGAAGTGCTAATTTTCCAAAAATGGTTAGAGCTTGATTATTATGTTGGTTCTTTATTCACATGGCTTCATTATTTTGTTGGCGCTGCTCTGTGAGAGATGAAGTAGTGCTATTATTTCTACTCCCAGCTCCTTTCAGTCTCTTGCAATCATTTAGGCACACGTGTGACATTACTCAGATGAGCAATTCTGTTTGCCTTCAGTGAGACTGGGCAGCAAAATGCACTCCATAAAATGAGCTGCTCAACTTCAGGAGTGACCACAGGATTTTCTGGCTTATACCTGGGGAGGCAAACAAGAAACTGTAAAAATAATGGTTCAGTGTCCCACCAGATCTTCTTTAAGGTCTACATAAAGAGCTTTCATTCACAAGGGATGTTCTGTCAGCTGGAAGCCCCTAGGGCCTCTCTCATTTTTTGGGAAGCCCAAAGGAGCCTGGTTATAGTAGGGAAGGAGGGAAAGGTTAGGTATTTGAAATAAGTGGAATCCAGAGAGGCCACTTTGTCCGCTAAAACTGTTTCTGTCTGTGGCTGGAATATTAGACGCTGGTACTCCCAAGTTATCCGACACAGCAGAAGTCCAACTTAGCTTTTTACATCAAATTATTCATGAAAGTCAGCAGGAGGTGGAGATAAACTATTCATTCTGTGCATATCTATGTGAAAGGAGCTCTCAGGAGAGATCCTCAAGGTCCTGCCAAGAAAACAAGTGAAAACATTTTAAGAATGGGAGGGAACATTCATAATTGAAATCACCAACAGTGTATTTTGATTAGTTAATTCCACCAGAATAAAGATGCCACCTTTCCTTAGATGAGGGGGTGGCACAGAGGAGAGCAGAGGAGAGTATGAGGGCGGGAGGGAATGTGATTGTCACCCCAACATATTCTGCCAGCCTGATTTTACACACCATGGGACCTGTGTGACCCTGATGCTTCAGACATCCTGACCCGACCAGAGAGTGCCCAGGCACACCTGACACCTCTCTCCTTCACTTCTTCCCTTTTGTCAAGATAATACTATAATGTCATCATACCACTATCAGGTCCTTGTGGAGATGCCCCTAAACCAACACCTCCCACCACCTCATACTCACCCAAAGGTTTCCAAAACCACGTATTGAGTGGCCTCTGATTCCCTGATACACAGTTAAAAATGAAAGGCAGGGCTGCAGACAGAAGCCAGCTCCCTTTTGCCCTTTTTTGCTGGAGAAAAAAAAAGTGGAAATAATTATTTAATGTTGTCTTATTTTTCCATGGCTTTTTGTTGTTATTATTCCAACTGCCACAGCAATTCTCTCCAGTCCTGGGTCTGAATGTGCTGCTCATGGTTCCTGCACCAAGGAGCTGACGAGAACAGGGGGAGAAACCACAGATGGACAGAGCCCAACAGACCACAGGGAAGGAAATAATAAACCAGGTTAGCAGGTGTTTGGGCTGACTTGGAGCACTTGAAATTTAATCTTAAAGAAAATAAAACTCTATTAATATTAAAGACTGTGCTAGTTTCAGACCATTTAAGCTAAATTTTTTTCCCTGCAACAAGAAAATAAATGCCACATAAAATGTGAAATTTCTTCAAAGCCCCTAGTCTAGCAACAGGGAAAGGAAATAAATGATGTTTTTAAAATGAAAGCTTTTGCTTTAAATACAGTATTTTAAATGAAGAGTATTAACTGGTTTTTGTTCTTTAATAAGACGTTAAGATGTTTCTTAGTGGTATTTGTGGCAATGGGAATAAGTCAGGGTTAACTTGGCAGAAACCCCAAACCACACTTAGCTGTTCCCTATTGTAACAGTGAACAAAGGTTTTATTAACATCTTACCCCTTGTTGGGCCCAAAAGCCCCTTTTCAACACAACCACAGCCTTGAGTCTTCAATTTGCAGCTCTGTGGAGAGGATTTATGCCTTCAGATCCAGCACATTGTTCAGCATTTGTTTACATTTATCCCCATCAGAAATTATCTATGAATAGCAGAGATGCTTAGAAAAAGAGTATTTTTAAAAAATCAGCACCATGAGTTTGCTCGTCTCTCAAACTGGATGTCCTTGCCCCAAACACTCAGCATCAACTCTATCCCAGCCCAAGCCAAAACTGATTAATTCACTGCCTTTTCAAGACCCAGTGTATTGCCAGCCCTTGCTCCTTGATGAATTTAACATGAAGCATTTTTGGAAGGACAATCTCCTGTCACCTGAAAGAGATATTTCAAGACCACACATCTAACAGCCACATTTAAAGAGAAACCAACAGTTTGCAGTCCTTCACAGTGAGGTGGTGATGGCATCCAAGGCATTTGGCTTCCTGCAGCCTGGAAAGACCAGCACCTGACTCACAGACCTCCCTCACAAGCACAGTCCCCTCTGTTTGACTTGGGCTGTAAGGTCAACCTTCCTCATGTGTCAAGTTTCCTAATCCACATTAATATCCAAACACATCAGCATTTCCTGATGTATTTTGTGCTTTGCCTCAAGGGCACAAGAGCACTTGTGGGAAATGTGTTCCCTTCCTTCATGGAAATAGCCTTTAACCTTGTATGATCTGCTGGTTTCATGCTCCAGGGAAATGCACCTTTGAGGCCTCAGGGCACTGCAAAGAAGCATCCCCTGTGCCTTTTGTGTCCTTCCAAGTGCTTGATCTCATGGAAAAGATGGAAACAAAGAGAGTGGTGTGCTTTTATAAACGGGAATAAAAAACCCCACTGATTTTGCATGGGTTTATAGCACCTTTAATTTTTTTTTCACAGCAAACAGCAATTTCTCAGCTTCTTCACCAGGATCTGTGTTTCCAGTTCGTGTTGCAGCTGCCACCAAAAAGGGAATAAAAGGGACTGCTCTCCTACCTCGAGAGGGCACCACGAGACAGCTGAAAAAAAGGAATGGAAGCAAACAAGCTTTACCTCAGGCACCAAATATTCCTGTCATGAGGATGTTCAATTACAGTAATTAGCAATAATCACATAAGCAACAGGAGCTTCCCTTACCTCCCTTCACCCCTTGGAAGAATGGAGTCTGCTTCATTAAAACCTCTGCTTCCTGCCTAATCCCAGGGACCCGTTCAGGGGTGCTTCCTTCGGAGACCGGGGGACCTGGATTCACCAGCGCGGCTTCCCAGCGCTGCTGCCAAGATGCCGGGACAATGTGTGAACTGCAGAAGGAAAAAAACCATGTTGGAGTGACTCATCTGACTCCAAAATGGAAGTTTTAAAAGGAGGGGGGAAGTGTGAAACATTAACAGGGCCTATTAAAGACCGTGTGACTGTAGCCACGCTTTCTGAAACAACTCTGACCTACTTATTAGAGATGACCTCTATCCATGAAGCAGGATTTGGGGTTTTTTTATAAATAATTACGTTTTCCCTCCTTCCACCCGGTATCCAACCAGCTTAGTCAGAGAGCACCTGAGCTGAAGTTAGCAGATTTACTGAAGGTCACAAGAAATCACATTTGCTTAACAAAAACATTTTGTTACTATTTTAGCCTGGATGCATCCCAGTCCAGTATCTTAAACTCAAGGCCATTCTTCCACCCTCCAGACTGAAGCATTCTGAAGGGGAGGCGCAGGGCACTTCACCTGCTGGAAACGCAAAGAGCAAGGCAGCCCCAGGCAAGGCACTGGGCTACGTCCAGCCACACAAGGAGTGGAATTGAGGGGTTAAAATCCCCTGCCCTAATCTCCATGAACCCAAAGTGATCCATAACACCATGCCATGAAGACCCTCTACCCTGACCGGCTCCAACAGTCAAGTCAGGAGTGAGCAGATTAATTGTAAATATCATAAATTAATTTTAGCAACATTTCTACTTCCTTTCTCTATTACATCCCCTTTATAATGTTGTTATTCTAGTTGCACATCTTCTTGACAAATCTAATCTTTGGTGCTATTGATAACTTTGCAGTATAAAACCTGAAAGAAAACAAAGACATTTCAAACCAGAGAAGTAAAATTCAAAAAAAGTAAACTATGGTATTGTTAAAAATTGTTCAGTGAGTCTGGGGAAAGAAAGGTAGGTAGAGGATTCTGAATGTGCTTAAATTTCTCAGGGTGGATGAAAGAACAGGCCTGGATTTTCCTGGTCTCCAAGTGCTTGAAAATACAGGCAGCACAAAGGCATCTTCCTTATTGACTTTCCATAAACCAGGATTGTGCTCTCAATGTCTTTGGTGCATTGTCTGAGCCATCCAATACAGACAGGAAAGTCTGGATTCAAGGCAAAGCATGAAGTAACAAATTTGACCGATCGGTGTAAATCCGTGTCATGAATCAATGACTGCCCCATGTGAATGGCAAAAGCAAATGAAAAAACCAGGAATTCTCAAACAGTTCTATTAGGCTTTAGGTCCTTCTACCCCAAAATAGCATGCAACATGATAAACGCAAAGAACAAATTGGACATATTTGGGACATTTGGCAATCTGATGGCAATACCAGTCAGTGACATTTCACAACCAGCAATTTGCTGTATCCTCTGTACTCAGGAAACCAGATGGACACTCTACATTCTCACCATTGGTAAGCTGAGGGCAGAGACAGGAAGGTCTTGTTGTTGGAAAGAATAACCATGCAGAAAAAAACCCCAGTATACAAAGGAAACCATGAATTTCAGTCATATAAATGTACAGAAAATAAGTGGTTCATTCATGACCAAGAGGATTCCATTTATAGATGTTTATTTTGGGGCAGCATTGCTGTCATTTAAACAGAAATGCTACAAATACAAAATTTTAGGACTCAAATTACAGCACGGAGAATTAAATAACTGCAGTTTCTTGTTTCTGTATAGATTTACACAGGTAGTCCTTGTATGGACTGGTTTTGTCCTCTGTCCAGAGTTCTGACAGCCTCCAGAGCTCAGGATGGTGATTAAGTCTTACAGGTGTGAGGGCCATGAGTTAAAAAATGTGTGGGTCTTGTGGGAACCTCAGATACTTCCATTTCCATCCCTCCAGCTCTATTCCAAGCATTTATTTATAAATACTTCCATATGGCAAACAGCAATCTCATCAACGTCAACTCAGAGAATTGCAAAGTCACAGAACCACAGAATATTTCTGGTTGGAAGGGACCTCTGGCAATCATCAAGTCCAACCCCCACTACTAAAGCAGGGCCACCTGGAGCAGGTGACACAGGAATGTGTCCAGGTGGGTTGGGAATGTCTCCAGAGAGGGAGAATCCATGATCTTCCTGGGCAGCTTGTTCCAGTGTTCTGCCATCATCAGTGTAAGAAGCTCTTCCTCATGTTGAGGTTAAACTTGTTATGTTTTAGTTTATGGACATTGATCCTTGTTCTGTTGCTGAGCACCACCAAAAAGAATCTGAAGACTGAAGGAGCTGGGACTGTTCGGTCTGGAGAAGGTCAGAGAATTATGTCAATGTATATAAATCCATGATGTGAAGGAATAAGGAGACAGAGACCAACTCTTTTCTGTGGCACCCAGTGAGAGGACAAGAGGCAATGCAATCGACACGCATCGCAATAGAGGAAACTCCATTTAAATATGACAAGTTTATACAGGGAAGGAAATCAAACACTGGAAAAGGTTGCCCAGAGTTGAGTGGAGTCTCCGTCCTTGGAGATACTCAAAATCTGAGAGGACATAGGCCTGAGAAACCTGCTGTAGGTTGATTCTGCTCTGAGCAGGGCTTGACTAGAAAACCTCCAAAGGTCCCTTCCAACCTCAACACTTCGGTGATTCTGTGACTGCCGAGCCAGTTTTTCTTCCAAGTTACTGATGTGTTTGGAAACAGGAAGAGCCACAAGCTGTATCAACAAACTTTTGTGACTGGAAAAGCTGAATTAATTGCTAGAATCACACAAGTCAGCTGGAGAGGACGCGAGTTTCTGTTCAATGGCCTGCCAACGTAAACATAATTGTTGCAGAATCTGAGCTCTAGCTGAGGGCTGGGTGCCAGATTTCTTGATGTGCCTCGAGAACATCGACTTCGTTAGCCACAGTAGTAGCACCCTGATAAGAGCTGCATGTGATAGCAGTGGGAGGGGCTGGCTGAAATGGAGATTGAGCCTGTGCCACTGGATCTGCTGCACCAAAAGGGATACGGATGCCTTAGCCCAGCCAGAAAATCACCCTGTGGCAAACAAGTGCCAGATAGAGGAAAGAACTCCGGAGATGGTTCCAGAGCACCCAAGAGAGAGGCCTAGCAGAGCTGGCCTTCTCGTACTCTGGGGAAAACTGCCAGCAGCTCCCAGGTGCCCCTGTTCATTTCTAGTCCTCCACCCAGCCCCTGGAGGAGAAGCATTTAATGAACATTCATTTCAGCAGAAATACTGTCCTATTCTATGGCTGTAGGAGGAGTGGGAGTGATGGCAGGCACCAGAGCAGGAAAAGGTAAGGGATAAGCAAGACTGAACACTGCTGAAAGGGGCAGGCTGCCAGCTGAGCCTCTTGGTGGAACCACCCAAGCCTCTTCATGGATGGAAAATAGGAATGGAGAAAGAATGGTCCTTCCCTTCCATTTCCTGGTTACATGATGAGCTGTTTGATCGTGATAAGGGAGACTTCATTGCCAGCTTTGCCTGTTTGGCAGAGGGCTCTTCTAAGCTCCAGTTCCTGGAATACATTTAAGCTTTCTTTTTTTTTTTCAGGTCTAATGATTTCAGAAAAAGCAATGTAAATATAATTCCTAAAGACACAAACTGAGAGGCAACACTCCTCACATCTCAAAATCATTCAGCCTAGTTTTTAAGTCCATCATGTAAGTTAGGGAAGAAGGTATACGTAATTATTTCATCTGCAAAGACAGATGAAAATACTATTTTAAAGTACATCCAGCGTATTCCAAGTCCCATTTTTAGATCTAGTAGTGTGGTCTGTTACATCAAGCATCTTATGGTTGTATGTTTCACAGATTCAATTGCAATGCTTGTCTTCCCCCTTCTATATAGATGACATGAAATGAAACAAACTGGAGCTAGATGCTGAGGAATTATTTATTTTGGAAAATGATTGCACATTTTTAATCGTGTTTGCCATGGTTAATTAAGTAGACCTGCTCAGGAATAAAATTAATCTTTATGGTGGCTTTATTTTTCATTTTGTTATATATTATGTCTCTGAATGTTGAACTATAATTTATTCCTAACCACACTGGTGTTTTTGTAGCACACTCAATAAACATCCACCAAAGGACGTCCTCTGCATTTTGTTACAGCTCAAGCAATTTTCACTTCAAACCATGTTATTCTTTACTCTTTGCTTTCTTGTCCAGTTCTGCACATCAGATGTCTATAATTGCCATCCTCCAAATTGCATACACAGCCTGTTTATTTCTCACATCCAAAACAGGAGCACAAGAATAAAGGCTGACTAAGACAAGTATAATTGCTGTTCACTAGAACAATCCTGCAAGATCCAAATCTAGCAAAGTTTGTAAGCATATATTTAATTTAAAACATGTTTGTATTTCCATTGCCTTTGAAGGAATATGTTTTATGTTAAGGCTTCTATAGAAATTCACACACTTGAATTATGCACAAGCTAAAGACCTTCACTGGATCAAGGTCTGAGCACCTCACAAGCTGAGCAGATCTACTGCACCAAATGCAACCTTCTTTGTCTTTCAGAAACTAAATTCCTTTATTGCCTTTACACTGCAATAGACTCACACTTCAATTTAAGATCTAAAATGGAGAATAGAAATATGACATACATATTAAGTGAAATTTCAGATATGAGAGTTTCTAATCTGCAAAAAAGCTTCAGTGGAAGTGTTTCGTTCTTAGCAAATTACCTGTGACAAGTCAGAATTTCACTGATCAGCCTCTCAAATACTCAGTGTCTGTTCAGAGGAGTATCTAAAAACTCATCATGCCCAGTCCTTGACGAGGAACAAGAATTCAATTCAAACTGAAAAGAGGCAGTGCTGGGAGAGGTTCTGACATTCAGAAAGGGTAGCAGGATAAAAGAGAGAGAAAAATGACAGACTCAGTCTGCACCATTACTAAAATTAGATCACTTCTTTTGTTCTCCTGAACCTTCTGCTCTATTTGCCAGGAATCATATTAGCAACAGAAACTGTGAGAATCTGTCCAACCTTATTAGAGAAGCTGGACACAAAGAAATTATGAAAATCTCTTCTAAACGTACTTGCACATAGAAAGAAAAAAGGCAGAGTTTTAGAATTCTGCAAGATAAGATCAAAACCCATGTCAGAGAAACCGGACATGAAACTAACAAAGATTAATTAACAGTATTGCAGGCGCATCAGCACAGCACAGGACTTTACCTCTGTCTCTCTACATATGATTTTAACACTTAGGACAGACCTGGACAGGCTCAGAGGTGTGCCCATGGCTCTTCACAATAGCAACCAGTTTACCCAAAAGGTTGCTCTACTGTCTGAGATACAGTTCAATATTGCCGCCCGAAAGAGCCGTGAAGGTCCAGCTCTGCTCCTGGGGAGTGTTTGGGTGGCTGGCAGGGAATGCCTTCTCCATGTGGAACCTAACAGTCTGTAATGCTGTAAGGGCAAGAAATTATCCTGGTGTATACCAAGGAATCATGGCTGAACTCCTTGATATTGTGGGAACTTCACAGGAGAGTCTTTACTCCGAGATTTTCCCTCCCTGGCCTGCTTTTTTTAAGACACGATTAGAAACAATAGGTAAGGACTAATTAATACTTTAATTTGGGCACACAAGGGAAATGTGATTGAGTGATGGGATCAGGCTCCTTCTCTAGTATGATTTCACTAGAATAGCTGGTAGTGGCTCTTCCATAGCCTCATGTCCACAGCCTCGTGGTTAGGACATCTTTTAGGAGTGGCAGTGAGCTAAGAAGGTCCTTGGCCTCCTTCCTCTTGGGGTGAGCCCCTAGCCCCCCTCAACAAGCTCCTGACAGCAGACCACTGCTTTTTATTCCTCCTTAAGCAGGTATCAGCCCAGCCAGGGACATCCCAGTTCTCAGTGGATCAAGGCACTTTTTGGACCATCAGAAACCAGCAGCTCAGACCTGCTTCTGAAGAGATGTTTCCTAATGACCAGCGTGGTAGCTCTCCAATTAATGAGCATCCAACTCCCTCCAGAGACATCTACTTCATTCCAAATATCGCACAAAGCCCAAATATTGCACTGAGATCTCTGAATTTTCTTGGTCAAAACTATTTTTTTAAGTCTTTGAGAAGTTGGATGTTGGACAGTGGTGACCCGAATCAAATTCTAACAAGTAGCAAGTGTGTATATGACCACTTTTAATTGGGTGAAATGCTCAAGGGCACAGGACACGCTGCCTTGTAGGTGACACAAACATTCCTACTCCACTGGAAGCTACAAGGTGTCCTGCAGCTCCAGCTGTAAGAGGCTGTGTGTCGTTGGAGCAGAGAGTCTCCCACATGATCTGTCTCTGTTTATATCCACAACATCTGTGTGGCCACGGACTGGGGTATAAATGACAACTGTGAAGGCTGCATGGCCACAGGACTGTTGCACCCTGTCAAACTAAAGATGCAGAATATCCCATAGTCAATCCTGGGTTGTCACTTACGATTCTAGTAGTACACAAATTTGCAATTCGTAATTCTCTCTCTGTCCCTTTCTCCTCAGATCAGTGACAGATTCTCAAAACACAGCAATTGAAAGAGACTTTCAAGAGAAGTGAGTCTTTCCCAAAACATAAAATATTTAACTAGATTGCTTCCATAATAAAGATGTTTTCAGCATGAAATGCAAAGAGGGAAAAAAAAGGAAAACATTACTGTGTTAAACAATAAAAAGAAGTCAGCCAAAAGCTCCCGATTTTAAGCATATCCTACACAAATTAAATGGAAATCTGCAAACTCAGTGTTTTTTCCTTCCTCTGAAGAATATGGTTCTCATAAAATCCAAACCACGTTATACACAAAGTTAAATTGAAGATAAATACTTTCGTGTTTTAATGTTGTAAAAAAATAGTGGAGTAGGAATACTGAAATTACTTGAAGCATATGTTTAGCTGCCACACAGGAAGGGCACCTGAACGGGAGCTGATACTTCAGTTGCTACAGCTCATTACATGGATGTTAGCCTGGAACTCTTAACGGTTGCTCAGGAATGTCACCAGAAGCCTTTCCCTTTGGGATAACATGGGAATCTTTCACATGTAGGAATGGAGTACCTTTACCTGAAGTTTATTTTAAAGGATAAAGTCACCCAGAAAGAAGTGAGCTCCTCCTCGTGTTTTTCTGCCAGCCTACGGCCACGTTGTCAAAAGGCATTACTTCCAAGGGAGCCATAGGAAAGTAGTCATGGATAACACACACCCAGCACACATGGATTTCCAGAAACCTACACTGACAGACACAGGATGAGTCCTCTGTAGGATGCAGGACAAACAGATTGATTAAAACAAGGAGTCAGATTTCACTCTAACATCTTCCCTTTGGGAATGCCAGCCTGCAGATTGCAATAAAACAATAATTAACTTTGGCCATCAGGGAAAAGACAACAAACAATTCCACAGTCTAATTTGAAAGTAAACTTTTTTTTTTTTTGCCTAGAACTAAATCTCTTAAAAAAAAATTTCCTACAAGCTCTCTCTTTCTTAATAATCAATAACTGCAAGAAAGCATCTGTTTCTCCTACCATTATAGCTGCACACAAAGATGCATTTCCAAATAGAAATCACTTTTTTTGTTCATCTTTAAAGGGAAGAAAGGTCCGTAAGAAAAATATTTGCACCTGCATCACTATAAAAAAAGTAAACATAAAAATGTGGTAATGTTCATATTATTATTTAGGGAGTCAGGACTAACAGACTTTTCATAAACTAAAAATAAGCAAGCCAAAACCCAAGTCCCAAATCTGGAAACAGTTTATGCGTATTGTAATTTTAAGAGGATCAGGAGTCCTGTTAAATTTAGTGAGACAGTTCATGTTTCCAGCTATATATTGTGTGATAATCAGAAAAAGACAGCTGGAGGTCAGCAGACTTTACCTGGAACAATTTACTCCGTTAGCAGGTTTTATCTCATTTTATATGACCAAGAAAATTCTTAAAAACTCTTAAGAGAAATAAATTACTATGCTCCCTTCATCAGTAGCTTGGAGTTTTCACTGACCGAAATTCTGATTTATTCTTTTGAGCAAGAGTGAAAATACAGGAAATGATTTCTCAGAGTTTTGAAGAAGCTTTCTCTGAGTTCTGAAACATCAGTGGCAGAGCTTGCCAAGAAATAATTCCAGTGTCTGCTTCCCTCACCCCACTGTTGTTATTTAGGATTTAAATATTCCAGAAGAGAATCATCATCTTTACAAAGTTGTAACTGAACTGGGAAACTGGGACAGGATGAAACTTGACAACCAAAAACTAAACACCTGCTACAAACCTCTAGGGAATTGCACAGAGACTACTATTTACCTTGGAATACCTATGAGACATAAATAATTTTAATAGGATTGCAACGGATACATTTGAAAGACAGGACGAATAAACAGTAGATCAAGGATAGTGCAAAACAGTATTTATTAAAATGAATTATCCAAGAGGCTGGGATCATCTGTACCACTGAACTACATTTAAAGGAAATTCAGTAAAGATAAATGAGCATTTTCCTTTGGTGGTGCTTCCAAGGTTTTATACTGGATTCCCCAATCCAACTGCCTTTTTGTTATCTCTGAAGAATAAAGATTAACAGACCTACGAAAAGGTTATGATGCTTCTGATAAGAACTGCTTACAGCGAATCCTTTGTCTATCCAAAACTCCTAAGCATACACTTGTGTGTTAAATTAGGGATTTCAAATCAAATGGATATAACTGTTTCTAACAAATTACATGGTGATTGTTCTAACAGGTATTAAGGTAGACATGCATGCCCTGGTGTTAATATAGTGAATTATACATTTTAGTATTATTAGATATAAATTATAGTATGTGTGCTGAATCTATTAAACATTCTCAACGTTTAATGCGTGTAATTTGAAGTGGTAAGCAGTACTGCGCTCTTTGGATTTGTATTTCAATTTCCCACTGAATGTTCAACTTTATCAAACCTACATGAAAACAGAATGCATTTGGTTTTACCTGAGGCTAAAACCAGTGTTCGTGTCTTGAATCAGTTAGCACATAAAGGCCATTAATATTCAAGATTCAGGGAACTTTTAGGGGTATTTTGGTATTGAGTCAGAATGCTGTGGACCTTCTTGCTCTCTCCAACTCCCTGAACAGGAGGTTGAAGCCAGATGGGGGTCGGGCTCTGCTTCCACGGAACAAGGGACACGATCAGAAGACAGAGTCTTAAGATGTGCCAGAGAAGACAAGCTGGACATTAGAGACATTTCTGCCAGGAAGGGTGATTAGACATTGGAATGTCTGATCACCGGTGGCCCGGGAAGCGGTGCAGTCACGGTCCCTGGAGGTGCTGAAGGAAACACTGGCCGTGGCGCTCAGTGCCGTGGTCTGGCTGCCACGGTGTGTTCGGTCACGGCTTAGACTCGATGGCGCCACAGGTCTTTTCCACCCGGACTGATTCTTGGATGCTGCGGGGCGGCGGCGGGCGCGGGGCCCTGCCCGCCGTG
>VZRQ01004231.1:145686-198944 GCA_013397975.1 Machaerirhynchus nigripectus | reverse complement strand
CTCAGCGCTCCGCTCCCGCCCGGCCGAGGAGGCGCCCGGGGCCGGCCGGAGCCATTTCCCGCAGGCAGCGCGTCCCCACCGCCTACCTCAGGCGGGCAAAATGGCGGCGGCCGCTGAGGGGCGGGAAAAAGGGGCGGGCAGAGAACGGGAACGCTCCGCCANGGCTCAGGTGGGAGCCCCTCTGGTCAGGGGCAGAGCTGCCTCGGGAGGAGGCGGCCTGCGACCCTTCCCAAAGGTGATCCTGGGATGCTCATCCGCTAACTGGATGGGCTGTGTTGTCCCAAAAATGCTGTGTCCCTGGTCTTACTGGGGAATGGCATCAGCACTGCTGAGCAGTGGCCCCCAGCCTGCTCTGCCTGGCTCCTGGCTGGAATCTGGCCTGCAGCACTGTGGGGTCTTCAGCCATGGATGTTCACCCAGGGAATCTCTAACCAGGTGTCCGGGCACACAGGTGGGCACGGCGTGCGTCTGGATTAGGTGGGACAGGGGATGCCACAGCCTCCCCTTCACCTCCCACCTGTTCCTCCAGCCTGTGCTAGCAAGGTCACAAGCTGTGTAACCCTTACTTATCCTCACGTGAAAACACCTGTAAGACCACCGAGGTAAGGATTTTTAAGGCGTATGTGTTTCAGCTGCTTAGGTGGCGGACAGCTGTACACATATTCTGTAATCTGCTAAAAATAAAAGCAGACCAAACTGAGCTGATCTAACATCAGCCCACATGAAGGATGATAATCATTTAGACAAAAATTCGTGCCCTCCTGTGGATTCCTGCCTGAATTTGTGGCAAGCTTAGCTTTGTTTCCCTTCGTAATAAGGGCATAAAGAGGTTATTGCCGGGGAAACTTGTGAAGTGACTTTATGGTGTTGAAGCCCTTTTTCCATCCTTGCTGTGATAGTGTCCAAGTGGCACGGATCCCCTCTGGTGATGACAGACTGTTGTGCTGGGGGTTGTTTGGGTATCCAGGCAAGTTTTCAAACTGGGGCCAGGCCTGTATGTCAGGAATGTGTATTGAAGCCAGGTGCTGTAAACACTCACAAATGTGTGGAGCCTTGTTGCTAGGGCTTTGCACAGGAATATGGCATGTATGAGTCCCTCTTTGAAGTCCTGTTGTGCTACCTGACTATTTGAAAGCCAGGAGCATAGCAGAGGGAAGAGTTTCCATAGTCAGCCTTGGGATTTTCATTTATAAATAAATTCACCTCTTCCTATGGCTCGTTTTGGAGTGGAGCCAAGTGGAACTATATTGTTTATGCGCGTAGATTCTTGTGTCTCACACAAAGATGCCTATTGTTTACACAGAAACTGTAAGAGGAATGTTTTGTTAACATTTGCTTAGCAATATAAACTGACAAACACAAATGCAGACTGGAACTTGAAACAAAAATAGCCCTTCTCAGAGTAGAAAAACACAGCTGCCCAAAAACTGTTTTTCAAGGAAAACTGTGCACCTATTGGTTCTATGTTTTGTTTTTAAATTCAGCTTCTATCATTTCAATGCCTGTAAATCCTCTACTGCATGTAACTATCCCAGCAACTTAAGCTCCACGCCCATGTACCCTCTAAGCAGTGCTTATTTTTCTAAAGAAGATTGACTGAATTGTGATATTTTTTAATGACATTTGAAATTTGGTTTTAGTTGGGTGTGTCGCTGTTACATTTTTAAATTCCTGAGCTGACTGGGATGAATTCCCCTCTCCATTGTCAACATGTGTCTTTTCCATTAGTTCCAGTACGACTGACTGCTGCCTTCTCCTTACTTTTAAGAAACTTTCAGTGGCTTGAAATAGTGTGACCAAAAAAACTGTGTTTTCAATATTTTATTAAAAAAAGAAAAAAAAAACCCCAGCCTACAGAAAGACTGGTTACAGAGCCTGTGGGGTCCTGCTTTCCATGGTAGAGTGTATTGACTTAGTGGATGCAGAATGCAAATTTTCACTGGTGATAATGCATAAAATCTCATTTGCACAGTTTCCAACTTCATTCCCTAATGACCAACATCTACCTACAGTCAAGTGACTGATACCTGTTTAAATAAAAGGGGTTAATTGTTCTCAGAAGGGCTCAGAAATGTTTGGTATTGTAGAAAAAAGGGCTCACAGTAGTTTGAGGACTGTGGCAGCCGAGTGTTTAATTTTTAATGTCTCAGCAGCGATGGCAATAGGTGTTCATCAGGTTATACAGGTCCAGTGGAAGAAAGTCAGAATTTCAGTCCTTGCACATCTCCTAATGCACACCATCTCTTTTCTTAGAATTATTATTAATGACATGGTTTGGCACTGCTTTTTTTGTGCTGGTTTTTTCACCCTATATCTTAGCTTGAGTATTTCTACCTGTCACTCATAGATTCTTGCTTTCATGATTAGTAACATAGAATTATATTTGAATATCATAGTTACCACCTTACATTCATTGTTTCTACGTTGCCTGATCCTCTCTAAATGAGTATTTGCACCTATTTCTATTTGATAGGTCATTTTAAATGTCTACAGGTACCTTTTTTTCCTTTCTTTCAGCTTTCTCCATTAGCATAAAGAAGAAAATATGTGCTGCTACGAGTAGCTCACGAGTATTGTGTTTATTTTTTTATTTTATAACTTTTAGGAAGCAGAAAGTGAACTGTTTATTTTATTGTAGTGCTCATTACGGTGAGATCCTGTCCTGCTACTGGGCTAGGGAGGGCAGTAACAATGCTAGTGTGGAAAACAATTTGTAATACTTCTGCTTATATTTTTTGACATATTTATGTAGAAAAATCTTTATTCCATAAAGCTTTGATTTTTTTTACAGGCACCTCTGTGTGCCTGTGTCCTTGCACTTGTGTGGCTGTTCACTGTAATCACAGACTCTGTATACCAACATCCTTAACAGGATTATTTGGAATTGGCCGTCTGTGGCAAGGGGTGATTGGAATCAGATGGGGTGGGGAAAATGTCAGTTTTAGGAGGGTATTCTGGTCTGGGGATGAGTTGGTTTTATCATCTCCCAAAACCAGGTTATTTTGCAACCTTCAGATGAAAGACTGTGTTCACATTTTAAAGCAGATGTTTGCTTAGTAGTTGTATTCTAGGAAATTCTAACAGCAACATGTCAGAATTCCACTGTAACTTGGTAAATAAAAAGAAGACACAAGAATTCCCTGGGTTCTGAGTTCCAGAATCAGTAACGTGTCCATATATTCCTTTCTGTTCTCTCACAGGAAAGATGATCCCCAGCCAGCATTCCTGAGCCACGAGGATGGGGCCAGATGTACCCCTGCTCAATGACTACAAACAGGAGTTCTTCTTGAAGCGCTTCCCTCAGACTGTGCTGGGAGGTCCCCGGTTCAAATTAGGCTACTGTGCCCCTCCTTACATCTATGTGAACCAGATCATCCTTTTCCTGACACCATGGGTTTGGGGAGGAGTGGGAACACTCTTGTACCAGCTGGGAGTGATGAAGGACTACTGCACCACAGCGCTGTCGGGAGGACTCATGTTTGTTACTGCACTTGCTCTTCAGATGACAAACCTCTATGCAAAGCAGAAAACAGTGACAGTAGAAAGAATGCAAATTCAGAATACCCTGACAGATGAAGATGAGTTTGAATTTTCCAGCTGTGTAGGTTCAGAGACAGTAAAATTTATTATTCCTGGCAAGAAGTATATAATCAACACTGTATTGCATTCCCTTCTGGCAGGGGTATTGTGTGGGCTGGGAACTTGGTATTTGCTGCCAAACAGAATAACCTTGTTATATAGCAGCATTGGAGGAACTGTTGTGATCTTTGTGTTTGGATGGGTGACCATATGTATAGGAGAGTATTCGTTAATCATAAACACAGCTACCGAAACAGCCACTTTCCAAGCACTGGATACTTATGAAATCACTGCTCTGATGAGACCTTTCTACATTTTTGTCTTTATTGCAGTGGATCTTGCACACAGGTAAACGTAATAATGCATTTAGCTACTTAAAGTGATGGTTATTCTGTGTGGTTTTGATGGGAAAGGTTAAATTATTCTTCAGAGGAGAATTTGAGATTTTAGTCAACTGTAGTAACTTCAGAGGAAGATGAGTGATCCATATATGGTAAAAACTGAGGTTCTATGCTGTGTATAAAAGGTTCTTAAATTTTTATAGCATTCCATATAAATTCCATGTAAAGTAGGAAGAGCAGTTTGAAAGTAAGAGATAGTTTTACCTATCTTCTACCATGTCAGTTTTCATATTTTTGTACTGGAGCATTTGCATCTATATCCTTTTAAAGGATGTGTTTTGAAAACACATGTTCCTGACCTGGAATCATAGATCTAAACACTGCAAGCTTCAGGATTACTGGATTTATGGCCAGATTTCGTCCTGGAATACTTTCTAATGTAAGCTCTGCAAAAGTGATAGCAGAGGCTTTTATACAACAGGCAAAACAAAAGAAAAACACCTCTGAATTTGGTTTTAATGAATGGATAAGCAAATGTGGATATTGCTGTGGCTCTGTTATATGGATTTTGAACTTGGATTTTTAAATGCTTTTGCAATACAAAAGACCTGTGTCAGTCTACAAATTAGGAGAGTCACATTTCTGTTTTTCAGATGAGTGTCTTAGCTAAAGTATTTGTAATACCAGGCTCTTAAAGTAAGATGCTTTTAGATTTACTCTATGCATTCTCTCTCCCTCTCAGGTGGCATTTATATCACTTTGTCACATATTTTATGGTTGGGGTACTTCAGATGCATTAAAAAAAAAAGTTTGATTTTGCTAGTTTTGCACTGGGAAATGTCTTTGTTAATGATTTACCCTAATTGCCACTTCAGGTAAGGTATGAGAATTACACGTGGTCTTGGACTCCAAATTCTTCTATTTAATTTCCTGAGGAGAAAATCAGGCCATTGTCTAGATGCATGATAAAATTCCTCTGAGACTTGCTTACTTACTAAAAAATAGAGAGAAACTAAATATCTTGGCAGTCTAACTGGTGGGTTAGAATTTATGCCAATTTCTAATACTGATTTTTGTGTTTTTGCAGGAAGATTTTGACACTTTTGTGTAGAAAATAAACTCTCTTTAGGAATATACAATATTATTTGTAGATGTACAGGCAACATGCCAGTTCTTCCAGTGTTAAAGCTTAGATCTTGGGGCTTGAAATTGTATAAAATTTTGCTTCAGTGTTTCTGAAAAAAATACTTCACTATTTTTTGTTAAACAATTGAGGTTTTGGAGCCTGTGGACCTTTCTTTTTTGCACAAATATTTCTGCAGTGTATTATCACAACAGTAACAAAAATAGTTGGGATAATTGCATCACTGTATTCTTCTTTTAAATGAAGAGTTAGTCTGTGTTGTGGTGTTCTAATTAATGTGTTACTGCCCCAAGCATAAATATATGTCCTTATTTTTCCTTTTAAAAGATACTCATTAGGTTTTGTAGGTTGAATGTGTAATGGTTTTACTTTGGGATTTGCTGTAGTAATTAAACAGAAAGTCTTCCCACACAGAAGTTATTTTTCCCTTCACAGAAGTCAAATCCATTTCTTCTTTTATCCAGGTTTGCTGTCAACGCACCCATTCTAGAACAGACAAACCAGATTTTGCACATCCTGTTTCTTTTTCTGCCATTCTTGTGGGCAATGGGAATTCTGCCCCCGCTTGATGCACTTTTTCTCTGGGGAATGGAACAACTGTTGGAGTTTGGACTAGGAGGTTCACCTATGTCAAGTAACGCAAAGTAAATGTTTATATAATTGTAAAATATATCAGTATTGTTTATAACCTTTTTTCTTTTCAAGCAAATCTTCTTTATTTTCTCCTTCACAGGTTGTTAGTAATGTTTCTCATTTCTGCTGGAACAGCAATAGCATCGTATTTCATTCCCAGCCCCCTCGGTGTGATCCTCTTCATGACTGGCTTTGGGTTCATACTGAGTCTTAACCTAAGCGAGATTGGGTTTGCCTTCAAACACACCATGATCAGCCATTTAGCCTCCAGCCAACCTAAAAATACGCACAGAGGTCTTAGAATACAATTTGGGTGGAGGGAGTTTATTTTCTATGTGACTGTGTTGACATTTGCTCTCACAGAAGCGAGCCTGCTGCATCAATTTGCAGGCTCCTCATCATTTTCCCAAGCCAGTCCCCAGGCCATAGCAAGTTACATTCTGATCCTATTACTTGTAATTATGTGGATTCTTAGAGAGATTCAGAGAGTGTATTTGTTTGGAGTCTTCCGAAACCCCTTTTACCCAAAGGATGTCAGGACTGTGGCTGTGTTCATGGAGAAGCAAAGAAGGCTAATGAAAGTTGGTGTTGTCAGGAGGATTTTACTAACACTAGGTAGGAACCCACACTGTCTGTTGTTTGTTAGATGATGCTTGTAGGAGATTGAAACTCTAGAATTACTGTATGTGCAAGATTCTGTGAATGAACCAAGGGAAGCCAAGTGGCTGGAAATACTTGTTGATGTCTTGTTAAGTTGTGCATTGAGGGCAAAGTTACTGGTCCAGAATATTTGAAAGTGATTATATTTGAAAGTGATTTTATTTATTTCTTCTTTAGGGGTGAACCTAAAAAACTGAGCCTTTAAAAGCCCAGCTGAGGAAGCAGGGCCTTTTAAAGGATATTAGTTACAACTGCAGTACCCACTTTTGAAAAGATGGCTCTTGTAGATCTTTTTGAAGGTACTTGGAAACAAAATGAGTTGAAAGTCTTCAAGCTGACTAAATATTTGGTTCTTACAGCTTGCTAGGAAAGGGAACAGCATCCTTTCTGGTAGGCTAGAGACAAATACATCTACTTTGAGGGAATAAAAAATTGATTTAAATTATTTTATTTCATAAAGAAGCCTTGGTTTGGGAAAGTAGATTGATGACTGCTATTCCATGTTTATTTTTACTTATTTGAGTATTCTCTTAGAGAAACAAATAAAGGACAAAAGAACTAATAGCAAGTAAGAACTAAGCATCGATGTAAATGTTTGTTGGCCTGGGCCATTGGTGCAAATAAATTGTTCAATATTGTGGGAGTGTAATACAAAGAGGAGTTTGTGATGATAAAAGGAAGGTTTCTCTTTTTGTGCCAGAATTTCCATCCTTCAATAAGACTGCTTACCTCTGTAGACTTTATGTTTTTGGAAGGAGGTCAATGATTCTTTTATTTCAATTGCAGTGTCTCCGTTTGCTATGATAGCGTTCCTATCACTTGACCATTCGCTGCAAAGCCTGCATTCCGTGTCTGTTTCCATTGGATTCACCAGGATATTTAGGATGGTAATTTGAATTTTAAACATGTTAGCCTTAGAAATGCTCTTCTGCATGATTTGAGTACCAAGGTGACCTGGAAGAGATATTCCAGGTCATGAAAGCAGAGATAAATAGATATATTTTTGAATGTATTTCTAACATTTCTCTGTTTTAGGTCTGGCAGAATACAGAAAATGCCTTACTAGACATGGTGGTTGTGTCAGCAGCACAAATGGTGTTTAATCCAGACCTCTGGTGGAACAGGAGCCTTGATACAGGAATCAAACTCTTGCTGGTAATGGTCATAATGTAAAATTAAGCAGATAGTTGTTAGCTAAAGTCTCTGTTTCCTTGCCCTCTCCTATTAGAGATTCACAGAGTCCAGGACCTGGCAGATAGAAGCTAAAACCTGTGTACTAAGATATATTCTAGCACGAATCAGTGATAGTCATGCTTCATTTTCCTGAAGTTACTGTAGCTGTGCTGAGTATGCCACAGCCTACAAACAGCGTGCTGCCTGCCTGTCTGCCGCAGGTCGGTCTCCTGCGGGATCGGCTGCTCCAGTTCATCTCCAAGCTGCACTTTGCCATCGCCATCCTCCTGACGTCGTGGACGGAGAAGAAGCAGCGCCGCAAATCGAGCGCCACCCTGATCGCGCTCAACGTCGCCTTCTTCCCCGTCCTGCTGGGCCTGGTCGCCGTCTCCGCGCTGCTTTCCTCGCCCCTGCTGCCGCTCTTCACCCTGCCCGTGTTCCTGGTGGGCTTCCCCAGGCCGCTGCGGAGCTGGCCGGGCCCCGTGGGCGGCACTGCCTGCGTGTGCTCCGACACCGTGTACTACCGGCAGCTCGTGCCCAGCCTGGCCGGAGCGCTGCAGTCCGCGCTGGCGGCGGGCGGCCTGGGTAGGTACAGGCAGCACTCGGAAATTATGCAGCTAAATATTTCAGAAAACATGGTTTTGCTGGAGAACAGGAGAATCCATGGTTGAAAACTATGTTTCTCAGTGTGGGTTAAATCTGATATTCAGGGATTGCTCAGGAAAAAGTGGTTACTTTTACACTTCTTGTACAACCAACGATAGGACCAAGGGGAACGGCCACAAGTTGCACCAGGGGAGGTTCAGGTTGGATATTAGGAAAAGTTTCACTGAACGGATGGTTAAGCACTGGAACAGGCTCCCCAGGGAAGTGGTGGAGTCACCATCCCTGGGAGCATTCAAGAAACAAGAAGATGTAGCAGTTTGTGATATGGTTTCATGGATGTGGTGGTATTCGGTCAAAGGCTGGGCTTGATGATCTGGGAGCTCTTTTCCAACCATAAGGATACTATGATCTCTACTTGTTACAATCCTGTAAAAAAATAACTCTGTTTTGTTACCTTTAAGGAAAGACTAAATGGTGATGAAACAGTATCAATCCTAATCTTTACTGAACAAAAAGGATGCAATGTATTCATCCCACCTAACTGGAGGCAGTAAATCAAGTCCTTTAGCCAGGCAGCATAGAAAGGATGTGTGTCAAACCACTCCCTGTGGCTGTGTAGGTCTGTCTGTCTCTGCATCAGTCCCATTATTCAGCATCCAGAAGGTGACTTTGCTAATTTGGCTCTGTTAATTGGTTATGGTGAATATCGACTGGATGTTTGTGTAATCCATGATGTAGCGTAGCTACCAGTAAGCAGCTGAGAGCAGAACCAGCTGATAAGACTTAATGTCATATCTTGTGCATGTGGTTGGGGTAGGATTGTAGCAGCACTTGTGGGGTTGTAGCAGCCTGTGAAAGGCATCATGATGGGGTTTTTATAGAATTACAGAGACAGAGATGAAGAAATGCCCTGTCTTTTTCCCAGCTGGAGACAGAGTAGCTGTTTTAAAATTGCAAGGTCATTTTCTTGAGAAACAGTCTTTGTGTAACCTAAATAATCAAAAGATTGTAGCCCTTAGACAAGAGGCAAATATTTACATAAGCCTCTTAGAAAATGGCTTATGGCTAGAAAAAGTGGCCTAATACTTGAAGGCAGTGGAAGTTAACCTTAATCATCCTTTTCTGAAGAATATATCCAGGTGCTTTACTAAGAAACATTTGCTGCACTTTCATCACTGGTTAGGGGGAGGTACTAAACAAAACTGGGAAGTCTTTTTTCTCTAAAGAAGGGTACTTCAGTTTGTCTGCTGCATTAGACCATCTATGTTTTATATGTACAATAGATATATTTATTATTATAATATATATCTATGTGTTATGTATATATTATATATATCCTATATCTTTTTAATATATTTATATATAATATATCTATATAATAGATGTACTATATATATCTATTTTATTTCTATCTATTTTATATTTTAGTAGGGTTTTTTTCCCCACTGCCGTCATGACTGTGGTGGCATGTATGCCTCAAAATAAATAATTTAAAACACTAGTCTTGAGGGGTAAAAAGTCTCTTCTTTAATGGGAGAAGCTGTGAATGAATGTCTTCAAGCAAGAAAAACTGTGGTGTTCTCAGATGAGTTCAAAAGGAAGCGGTACCACTTTGTGTGTCACTAATTTAAACCCATGGTTTTTTCTGTGTAAAGGAGTTTTAGTAGCTTTAACAGCTAGCAAGAAAGGAATTAAAATCTTTGCAAAATGTTAACAAGAAAATGCACTTCATTAGCTCAGTGGGATAGAAAAGGTTACTTAAATTTTAACTACAGCTTAATGGTTGGTTTCACTGATTTCATCTTACAACATTTTAAAACTAAAATTCTCTGCAAGTGAGTGGTCACCAGACATGAGTGACAGCAGAAGCAGGTCATAAACTGGCAGCAAATGTCATGCTTAAGAATAGAACCATTGTGTTAGGAGGATTGACATTAGGCTGTAGTTCAAATACAGTATAACCACTAGTTCTTAGGAAACTTGGCATTGCTCTTTTTGTGACATAGGTAAAAAAGAGAAAAAGTACCTGTTTGAGGGTTTTTTTGAGTACTAATTTGATGCTGTTCAGGACCTGATTTTCAAATTCCAGTTGAGTTATATTTTTATTTCTCTGATAACAAGTAAACTTCCTACTCCACAGCAAATTGGGCCATTAAGAAACTCTTGTGCTATATGATGATTCTTTAATGTATTCTCAGTCAGAAAGATTTTAGGTCTCCAGAGAACATCAGTGGGAACTGTGTGGTTGGAAATGCAGCCAAAAATTATCTTTAATCATGAAAGCCATCTCTGCAAAGGGAATTGAGGGTGGAGTTGTTTAACCCTGGTCCTGCAGTTGTGTGAGGTTTCCCAATTTTCCACAGCTTTTTCAAAGCTAACACTGCAATTTCATGATCCAGCTTTGCAGCCAGTTTCTTAAAGATTCTAAAGTGCTACTTAGCCATTGTTAACTGATTGTGGTGTTGATGCAGAAATATTTTGTGTTTGCAGTTGAATCCTTATGTTGGCATGTAGAAAAGGTAATATGTAGTTTTTGTTTGGTTCTTTTTCTTGCCCAGGTCTCTCTCTGCCTGGGTCACATTATTTGTGTCGCTTTCAGGACAGGCTGATGTGGATATTGGTGCTGGAAAAAGGCTTCACGTACTGTGGTGTTAACATTAAGGTAACTGCATGCTGAGCACTGAGATGCTGATGTTTGGAAATCGTGCAAACATTTTGCTGTGTAACATTTCAGCAGTGTAACTGATTTACCTGATATTCCAGTTAATTCTCTAAGATGAGAGTTATACTAATTAGTCTTGCAATTGACATGAGTAGCAGATGTGAAATTTCCTATCATTTAGCTTGTGAGACAGTATCTTTAATAAGCTGGCTAATCAGATCTGCATCAGGCAAAGATTTATTTAAGACATTGATGTGTGTCTAATATTGCAGTGGGTGCTTCTTTATTGCTGTTATGTCTAGTTAGATTTGTAGGTTCAGTTGTGCAAATACTGACAATCATTTTGTTCAGAAAAATTCTGCTGCAAGCAAACAGCTTGCTAGCATTTAAAGTTATGTCCTGGTAATGACTAACAGGAAGCTGTTTTCATGTGTGCTTTAGGGGCTAGAACTGCAGGAAACATCCTGCCATGCTGCTGAAGCTCACAGGGTGGATGAAATTTTCGAAATGGCCTTTCAACATCAGGAGCACACAAGGATTCTGTCTCCCAATCCCCATTTTGGACACATCCTGACTCCCTGTACTGTTGTTCCTGTGAGGCTGTATTCCGATGCCAGGAATGTGTTATCTGGAATAATTGATTCCCATGAGAATTTAAAGCACCTGAAAGATGATTTTGTTAAAGTACTTGTATGGATGCTTGTCCAGTATTGTTATAAAAAATCAAAGACTTGGGAAAGCCCAGGCAGTGCCAACAAGAAGGAACAAGGATCATTTCCAGGAAATCAGCATAGTGGTGCAGTAAAAGGATCCAGGGCTCTGAGGGAAGAAGACAGCTTTAGTGTTGATACAGTGGAGGACTGGACTGATGACAGTGACATTTTTGATTTTGAACCCAGTAGCAGAACAAGAGACAGAAAAGAACCTGGGCAGTTGGGACTGACACCAAAAGTGCACCTGTCTATTCCAGGGTCCGTAGAAATACAAAGGCAAGACTTCCTACAAGAAATGTCACCAGAAGATAAACTAAACAGGGCTGTGGTGCTTGGGCTGCCTGCTCTGGACAGAGGGAAACAGCCAGAAGTTTTACCTCGTGTAGAATTTAGTTGCTCTTACTCGGAGCTGCTGAGCATCCCTGAGGAATGGAGAACAGCGCCCGTGCCTTCTTCCAAAGTCAGTGAAATGAGGCAGAGGTTTCCAGAGGAATGGTACCACTTTGTTTTGAGCCAACTGGACTTTTTTCATCTGAAAGAGAAGCCTTCCAGTTTACTCACAGACCTTATGCAGGATAAAGCTTTGAAGGACCTGTACATCCATGGGGTGCTGTCGTGTTGCTTTGGTCTGTTTGGCCTGGATAACGCCGTGCCTGCCCCAAGCCACGTGTTCAGGGCGTACACTGGTGGCATTCCCTGGTCTGCTGGCTTGGACTGGCTAACAGGCAAACCAGAGCTCTTCCAGCTGACATTAAAAGCATTCAGGTAAAAGAAAACCATTTCCTGATATTAGAAAAATTATATAGAGAAGTGTCACTTCAGTAATGTTTTCTTAAACCCCTATAGTTTAAATATATTTGTGGGGTTTTGCTACATAAATATTGCCTGTGACTCCAGGCAATGAAGCCTGTGGTATGAAGTTTACTTCTTTCTTCTTTTCACCACAGCAGCTGCCTCCAATCTGCTCTGTTAAGTGGGGAAAAACAACCTTTTTGTCATTGTCCCCAGATCTAGACAGTTGTGCTGGATTTAGATATTTGGCACTATCCGTTTTCAGGCAGTGGGAAAGTGTGGGAGGTGAATGAGAGATGTTTAAGCTGATGTGTTTTACATGGGGGTGAGCTAAAAGCACACCCAGACTGACTGGCAGTGACTCAGCTGACAAGCAGTGACTGACAAGAGCTTGGTGGAGACTGTGGCCTGAAGAGCCTTTCTCCCTCCTGTCTTTGGTGCCCAACTGACTGTGTGACGTTCTGCACCTTTCAGATACACCTTTAAACTTATGCTGGACAAAGCCAGCCTGGGCCCAGTAGAGAACTTCAAAGAGCTGGTGAATTACCTGGAAGAATACGAAAGTGATTGGTACATTGGGCTGGTGTCAGACCTGGAGTGGCAGCAAGCAGTCCTGCAGGAAAAGCCATACCTGTTCTCACTGGGGCACGACCCAAGCATGGTAAGGAGGAAAATGACTAGGTCCAAGTTTGGGGTTCTTTTTCACTGTTCTTTTTTTTCCCATGTAATTGTGTTCTAAAACATGAAGGCTCTGCAAGGTTGGTTTGTACTAAAGAGGAGCTGGCACCGCTGTTGTGGAAAACCTCACTGCGCTGTTCTTCAGATGCAGCAGTATTTCCTGATTATATTCCAGTGGAAGAATTGAACTGAGGGGACTGGTTTATACACTTTGCTGTGTTTAAAGTGTTCACAGAGCGTAGCCCCAAAGCTTCACTCAGTGCTTTGTAACCAAAACGCTCGTGTGTCTTCTCAGAGAACGTACTGGACATCTTGATCTGTTTGTTCTTGTAGGGAATTTACACGGGCCGAGTCCTCACTCTGCAGGAGCTGTTAGTCCAAGTGGGAAAGCTCAATGCCGAGGCCGTCCGAGGCCAGTGGGCCAACCTGTCCTGGGAGCTGCTCTATGCCACCAACGATGACGAGGAGCGCTACAGCATCCAGGCGCACCCGGCCCTGCTGCGCAACCTGACCGTGCAGGCGGCCGACCCGCCCCTGGGCTACCCCGTGTACTCCTCGCAGCTCCTGCAGCTGCCTCTCCTCTAGACTGTCCCTCCTGGAATCGAGACTGTTACTGCTTTGTCTTTTCCATCTGCGTGTTGGGAATCAAACGTCCGTGCTCCCGTCATGCGCTACAGGTCAGATGTTACTCTCAGGGTGGCGGTGCCAGGCCAGCGCACGCCCTTGGCACAGAGGTGGTGCTGGCCAGAACCTTCAGCAGGCAGGAAGCTGGGAACTGGTACACAAGACACCATTGCCTGTGTGGCTGATGAGCCAGATGCTGAAATTCTCTTCTCCAGTTTAGAGAAGAGCAACATCATTCTGATCATTACTATAATTCTGATCACTAATGTAATTCTGATCATGAACTATTTTTGGTGCATTCTGATTTATTTTTACTTTTTTTTCTTGGACAGGTGACTTGCACTGCTAGTCAGGTTACAGCTCCTTGTAGTATTGTTAGTCCCAGAGTTGGCAACCAAAGTGTACATTGGACTATTTATATGAATTTTTTTATTCTGGCCATTTTGTATTGGACTGAGTTCAGTTCTAGCATTTGTTATATGACTTTCACTGATCTTCCTTATGTGTAGTAAGTCATCAGCCATGCTTTAACTAAAGTAAATTCTAAGGGACAATTTTTACCAAAGTACTTGTTTTGGTAAAAAGAATTTATATAAACCAGTGTGTGCTCTGGTACACTGATAACCTTTACTGATCAAAGAAGTAAACGTGTATAATTACAGGACAGAGGAAATTTAAGAACAAATGGTATGAATTCATCTCCTTCTTCCAGTATCCATATATATGATATATATTATATATTTATATATGTTGTTACTTGCAACCTCTGTCCACCTCACTAACCAGTCTTCCAAAAATGCAGTGAGAGCTTGGTGGGGGGGGGTGGAAATCCAGCTGTCTGTGCCAGAAGTAATTTGTTTTTTTTAACCTCACTACAGGCTGGAACAGACTTGGGCAGCTGGTTTGTAATGTTCCAGGTCACCTTGAAAACAGGTCCAGGTCCAGTGGCTCGTTTATCCTGTTCCCTACCACCAGTCTCAGCACACAAATGTGTTTTTTCTCAGCAGGTCAGTGGTTACACTGTAGGCAAATTGTATTTCCTAATCCTATAGAATCAATTTAAATCAGACCTGCTCCATAATTCCTTCACTACATGAAGTAGTACTGGCTTAGAACATCCAGCCTTGTCTGATCTGAAGCATGTTTCTGTATTTTACTTCTCACCTTTAAGACCTTTTGTCTCAGATAAAATTTGTCACAGAATCATGGACCCGGCTGCTGGCTGTTCTGATTGATAATGGCCAGAAATTACTTTAAAACTATGCAAGTGATGTAGTGTAACTCCAAAGCAGTTTGGTGCCATGCTGGGCCCTGAGCTGCAGCTGGAGATACAGAGCCATGGAACTGATGAAGAAGGGGCTTAAAGAGAGCACTCATTACAGCTCCCTCTCAGAAGGAACTACCTTGGCAAATGTTTACTCTGATCTAAAACTTTCAATACCAAGAGTGTCATGAACTCCTCAAGCAGTTCACTCCAGTTCTTTGCTGCTCTTGCAGCAGCTGCAAAGCTGGAGTTATTTCCTAAATCTAATTAACCCTCCCTTGCCCCACTGTAAACCTCTTATGACTTGTCTTCCGTATGGTCACAGAAAATTTAATTATCTTTTTTTGCAGCAGTCCTTATTCAAAGATGGCTGTAATTTCTGCCCTCGTCCTTTGTCTTTTGTAAACTGAATAAACCAGTTGAGAAAAAACTGCAGAGAGCTGTGATCCTTTTCCCTTCCTTTCTCTGTGTTCTCTCCATCTGGTCCCTGGCCTTGAGGAGAGCTGCTGATAACAGGGCCCAGTGTTCCAGCAGAGATCCTGATTGGCACCAGATGGAGGAGCACAATTAGTGACGGGCAGAGTTCCTGCTGGAGCTCAGGAATGTGGAGCTGGGCTGTGCTGCCCTGCCACATCCTGTCCCCTGCTGTCACAGGCAGCGTGTCCCCCACCCCCACACACTGCTCATGGAGCCCCTTGGCACAGCCCAGGATGCTCACAGCCCTGAGACCCTCATTCACAGTACCCTCTCCTTAAACCTGTCTGCATTCTGGTTTTGGCAGAAACAGGAGCCAAAGCTTCTTGTTCTGTCCCACAAATCTGTGCAGGCAAGTGCCCCGGTTCAGCTCTTGGTTTGTTTGCGTGCTCTTGAACCATGGCCTGTTTGGTTTGGAGCATTTCTTTGATTTGTCCGGAATTCAGGAATTGGAAACCTTCAACCCTGGCCTTGTCTGTGTTCACAGGCTGCTGTTTGGATTACTGATGGCATCCTGGTACTGCACTCAGCAATGGGACTGAGTTTGGGACAGGCCACGCCCTTGTTACCCCATGGGACCCCTGAACTGCTCTGTTTTCCAGCCAGGTGTGAGCAGAGCTTTATCTAATTCTTCCCAACACTTCCTTGCTTTAGATTGTGAGGTTCACACACACAGAGGGAAGTGTACGGGCACCGGAGCTGGGAAAAGGTCCAGAGGGTGAGTCCTGATGTTGTGTCAGAAATGTGGGGTTTAGCCCTAAACACACATTTTGCTAAAGGGACACATCCCAAGACACCCTTACCCTCTACACCACACCCTTGGACTGGTGGAGGTTTTTATAATCAACATGAATTAGGAATGAAAGCGAGGGAACCAGGATCCTGGGGTCTGTAATTTTAGGCTGCTCACCAGGGATTTGCCCGTGCCACAGCAGCAGACAAACACGTACCATAGCAGCCCAACCTCGTGTGTGTCTCAGTTCTTGTAAGCTTAAAACTTCAGCCTGGGGTAGTTTGATGTGAAACCGGTATGTTTAGAAAGAGATTTTTATTTAGTCAAGTGTGTCATCAGCTTCAGAGATCTGTCAAGTTACAGGATGACAAAGACATAACAAAACCAAAAAAAAGCTGTTGTTTGCAGTCATGCAATATGAAAAGTTTCTCAGCCTTAGCACAAGAACAGCAAGATTTTGTACACGCTCGTCCTTACTTCTTCTTTCTTGAATAAGAGGCATCAGCATCCTGGAGGGAGAGGACATTAAATCAGTATTTCCCCACCCAGTTCCTGCTGTGTTAAGTCTTTCACTCACAGTGTTATTTCTATTTTGAAACAGCTCATGACAGCGGGCAGTTACAGTGTGAAAGCACAAAGTTTTAAGCTGCATGTGCCGCCCTTATTTTTGCATTTCCTGCTCTTGCAGTACTTTAACACGGTGGGGTTTTGTACCAAATTCAACAAAAACACCGTAAAAATAAATAGCACCTACCAGAGAGCACTGAAGGCACAGAACACTGCCCTGCCCGTCAGGGCCCTACGTGTGAGTGAGGAGCAATGCAGTACCAACATCCCCACAGCAGAAGGGTCAGCAGAGCAAAACAAGCAAGGGGGGGGTGAGAGGGACACGCTGCACACTCACGATTCCACTCTTGAAGTTCTGTATCCTCCTCTTGCCCATCCTGTTCATGAGCCACCAGGCCCAGGTGGGCGCATACTGCCACAGGTAGCACACGGCCAGGTAGGGGTGGTCGCTGATCCAGGCCTCCTTCACGTCGTTGGCCACACTCACCAGGGTGAGCCGGGCACAGCGATCCGTGGGCATCTTGTGGGACTGGTCCCCGCTGTTCTCGATGGACTGAGGGGGGGACAGAGCAGGGAGGGGTTAGACCTGGATCCTGGGAGTGACAGAGGGAGGAAAAGGGCCATGCTCTGTGTGACAGACACACCCCTCCGTTTCCTCACAAGGAGAACTCACCCAGAGACTAGGGCAGAGGAACCCATACTTCACTATCCTCTGGTTTTCAATGTGGGAACACTTCCCACCTTCCTTTGGCTCAAATAAAGCACCCTTTTAATTAATGCCTCTATTGATGGGTCAAAGCATTAAAAAAATGGATCTCCAAGCTCAGTCTTGCTTCAGCAGGGCTTCCACTTGATGGTGATTATTGAACAAGCTCCCCCATCTGCAGCTCTGAGGAATGGGAACTCCCCAGTTCCCAGCTGTGCCTGCCCCATTCTACACTAAGAGTTACTCAAGTAGCCAAGTTAGTAGATGAGGCCACACTCCCCGTTAACTTGAATATTCCTGCCAGTTCCCTCCATCTCAACCAAGAGAAAAGCAGCCAGCTGCTTTGAAGTAGGGAAAATCTGAGGTCTTGTCCCCGTGTATCATTTAGTGAACATAAACCACAGCCCTGTGAACTTGTGCACATTTCACTCCAGTAATAACAGGCTGCTCTAGCAATCTGTCCTTCTGTTTCACAGGGAAGAGCAGTTCTGGCCTAGATTCGCTCCTCCTCCCTGGTCTTCTGCCACACTGAAATCTGAGGAATGTGTTTTGCAAGCTTCCACCATTGTTCAAAAAGTACATCTTTTCTTTCATGCAAGTCAGAAGTCTTGCAACACAAAAATCATTCCAGAACACGATTCAGCAATGAGAGATCCCCTGCCCCTCACTGGTGGGTTATCCCCAGCTTCAAATCGATTAAATTTAGGGCAGATTACACTTTGATGTATCACAGTAGCAATTTCTGCCAGATGCTTTGTCAGACAGCCTTTCCTAAAAGCCATTGTGCAGTTGGAAGGTTTTGCTTTTCCTCCTGGAACAATCCCTAACAGGAAAGGAATGCACAGCTCGTGTCAGCTGAGCCGGGACTGTGCCAGCAGCAGCGTCACCCACCAGGGCACAGCGTGACCAGGGCAAACAAAACCCTACCTGTGCAGCAAGGACAGCACTCCCCAGGCAGAGCTGCATCCAGAAAATCCCGGCCTCCCCCTCCAAAACTGCAGCACAGTGGCTGCACAGTATCTTTTACTAGGCTTGGGTTGCATGTGTTGGAAGAGAGAAGGCATAACAATTCTCAAACTCAATTTTCATTTGGTAGAGACTTGATACCACAAACAATTACAAGACTACAGACAGTTCTGCACCGCTCCAAGCATTTCTTGGTAAGGAGACGAGGTTAGTGTTTGCTAGGAGGACAAAACCAGACAAAAGTACCCCACAAAAGGATCACTGGTCCCGCAGCAGAAGTTGGGTTTGTCACAACAGAACCGAGTCCTTACCTTTGCAAGATTCTCAGTAAAGACATTTTGGATGATCTGGGACTGTACAGGCCCTGGGCAGATTTGGATAACACTTATCTCAGGGTAGTCAGTCAGCTCGGTCCGCAGAGAATTAAAGAATCCCTAGAAGACAAGAATATAGTGAAATCTTCCTTTGCCATGTTTTTCGCAAGGTTTAACTGATGACATCTTTTCATACTAATTTTTGCTGTAAAGAAAACATTCCACTACAAGCAATTCTGACTACTTTCTTTGACTTTTCACTATCAGTGGCTAATTTAGCATTTTATCTGCAGTTACATTGACACATAAACCAGTGAGGAATCTATCCTCACCTTACCAAACAAACAATAATTGATCTAAACTACAGCCAGATTCTGCTGTCCCTGTACTGAGGCCAAGCCTTGCTGTTTGGCAGTGGAAATGCCACCAACTCTAAAAACTGCAATATCATGGAAATTACTGTTTTGCAGGTGAATTGCTGCTTGGGGTGAGATTAAAGAGTTAACATAGTTTCTATGAAGTAAGTGAGGAGGAAAAAGGAGGAAAATTTTCAGCATAGCAAAGTCAAAAATGCACCCTGACTCTTCAGGGGGTTAATCCGCAGCACTGAACTTACTGCAGGGTTTGAAGTTGGCATCCACATAGACAAAATCTTATTTCAGCCCAGGAATATGCTACCAGTGCATCCAAGTTAAACTAAAATCACAAAAATTGCGAGTACTTCTTTTCTTTACGCTAAGAGGGTACAAGGTTTTTTGCATCTCTGTAGCAATTCACGTTCAGACAGCAACTATTATGGGAAACACAGCCAATTCTGAAGGCTGCATTCCACCAAAGCTGCTGGTCAAGCACTGCAGAGGATGATTTAGCCAGCGCCCCGTCGTGTCTTATCTCTGACCTGGCTACCAACAGTTCCCTGTATCTATTCCAACACGTAATTTTGTGTCACAGTGG
Source organism: Machaerirhynchus nigripectus (assembly GCA_013397975.1). Taxonomy (NCBI): domain Eukaryota; kingdom Metazoa; phylum Chordata; class Aves; order Passeriformes; family Dicruridae; genus Machaerirhynchus; species Machaerirhynchus nigripectus. The sequence continues at coordinate 179,361 of VZRQ01004231.1, read as the reverse complement.
AGACACAGAGTGAGCACAGGCTGATAAACTTCTCCCACTGTAGTAAAATTTTATCACTTTACTCCCATCCAGCTTGGGAGGAGAGCTGGCTGACCCAGAGCTTTTCCCTGAGCTGCAACACAGGCTAAAACCAGTCAGATATGGGCCTGTGGTGACACAGAAGCATCAGCTGGGACAAGCTACCAAAGCTCAGCAAGGAGCAGCACACTCTGACCAAGAACATGGGCTCCAATCTCCCAGTTGCTGGTGGCTAATTCCAATTTCTGGATTGCATACAGGCTTTGTTGTTCAGTTTCCTAAAAACGCTGAACGTGAATTTAGAGTTGTGAGTACCTGCAGGCCCCAGATTTGGGGCTGGATCTTCACAGCAGCATGTGAGCAAAGCCTGGAGAGGACTAAATTCTGACATTAGACACTTGTGTGCCCAGAAATCTGCTCCTGGACAGATGGGAATCTGCTGGCCTTCCAGTTGTTTTGGATTAAAAAGCCAGGCCCTCCCCTGGCTCCTCCACCCCTGTGTGCACCAACAGGGCTGTGTTTCATCCACCACTCCAGGCTAATGCTGCATCCCAACCCGCACTTTCCTCATCCCCTTCCTTCCCTGAGGGACCCTGAGCCCACTGCTTTCAGAAAAGCCCTGAAACCCCCAAGTTGTGCAGTCCTGTCACAAAGGTGGTGCCGTCAGTCCAGCTGAGGATAAAATCACGCACAAAAGGGCTCTTAGACCCCCACTCCCCCCTCACTCCCTGTCCATTTGGGATGGTGAGGAGCAGAACTGGCTCCCGTTTTGCCTGAAGGAAACACACTCAAGGTGCACTTGCAGGAGGCGAGGAGGTGGAAGGGGTGTGTCTGGGAATGCTGTGGTAGAAGGGACGCCAGACCATGGCTCGGTCACTTGTGACGAAGCACCTACACCTCCTCAAATGCTGGGAGGGTCCTGGGATCCAAGTTGTACCTAAAAATGGGCACCTGAGCAGCCACACAAAGCCACACAGCAGCAGCCAGCTCTGTGGGCACTGTCAAAGTCAGGGTGATTGCATTTAAGGCTGCACAGCCTCTAAACACGAAATGCAACTAGCCAGAAATGCCAGCGAGCTCCTGTTCCTGCTCTGCAGCCATTCTGCTGCCCCACATCCTTCCCTCGTGCTGCAGCTCCAAGGTTTTACACCAGAGAAGAGGCACAGCCTTCACCAGCAACACAGGAGGGCCAGGACACTCACTCACCTGAAATCCTGGCTGATACACACTGACAAGAGCCTCTCGAAAACCAGAATCTTACATAGCCTCAGTCCCCTCTGGAGGCTCTGTGTACAGTGTGTACATGTTTTCTAATCCCAGCACTTATCCTTGATATTCAAAGATAGCCGGTATGCAATTCCTCCACTTCCTCCCTGAAGAGAAGCTTTAAATTCCTAAGAAAGGAAAATAAGCACTCTCTCTTCTTGAAATTCAGGCAGGGACAGACCCAGGTTTGGGAGCAGTACAGGAGCTCCAGTGCAAGAGGAAGAAGCCAAGTGTTTCCACCAAGAGCAGACTGAAGCCAACTCTGACATTCAGGCAGAGTGTGTGGGACAGGAGCTTCTTTCAGCCATCTCTGGGCCTTTCCAGCTTAGTGACCAAATCCTAGGAGATGCTGAAGAAGGCAAGGCTGAAATGACTGCTACCCTGACAGAAATATTTAGAAATTCCACTAATGACCAGATACTGGACAAAGAAAGGAGCTGGTGCTGCCCAGTGCAGTGCCTGTACTTATTTGACACGTTCCTGATGAAGGAACATTTTGAAGGCCACCATTTCTGATCCACTCCCCAAGCCACCAATTAGATGAATTTCAACTGGGTGAATGGCACAGGATCTCCATGAGCATCATCCCTCCAGGAGCAAAACTGCACCAGGCAGATGCAGACTCCCATGGACTTGACTCATGCTCTTACAGCACTCCCAGCACTGAAATAAAGGGTAATTTCATCAGCAGAACATTGTTATGAAGAATTCCAGTTGGCATGAATCAAAGCCATGATTGTTTCAAGAACAGATTCTAATTCTAGGCAGAATTCCTTCCTTCCTCCTACAACTGCCATTTAAAGGAATTAAAAATGAAAAAAAAAAAAAAAACCTCAAGCAAAAGGAAAGACTTTTCCAAGAAAAGGTGTAATTAAAATTGCAGCATTAAGTGTGTCAGCTGTGATAGACTCCAAGGCATGAATAAAAAAAAAAAAAAAAACCCAAAACAAGCCAAAAACCACAACAAATGAATCCATGTCAGATGGGCTCACATATTTGATAACTGGTGGTCAAAACACAGCCTTCAAGAAGACCTTAGAATACAGGTGGATACATGCTGGGAAAGCTGAACAGGGGAAGCACCACTTTATGCTTTGTCTTATTTTCCCCCTCTGCTCTTCCAGTCTCCATTTCTTCTTGGTCACCATCAGAAATGGGCTACAGGGGGAGGGGGAGGGCTGCCATTCCTATAGAATTCCTTTATCTGAACTGCACTGGAAGTTTGTTATTTCAAAACAGCTTTTCCTGGTTTTTGGGGGCTTCATGCCCTCATCTAGCCATAACTCCAGACCTGTAAAAGACTCCCAGGAAGAGTATTTTCAAAATCTTTACTGCAAGTCATGTTTCAACACCTTCAATTAGTGTTTGTAGAATCACTGTGAAAGAAACAAGGAAGGAGGTTTGGAGTCTGGCCTGGTTATTGAGCAGAGGTAGAAGCTAATAAAGATAGAAGCAGTTCAGGCAGCTTATTTTAATTAACTTTAGTAAACTGTCTTTTAAAAGCTTTGTCTGTGCTCTCAATCTTAGCACAAGGTTCAGAATTCTGAGCATTTTTGAAGCAACACGTGAATTCCTTGTGCTCTGCAATTAATGAGCCGTGCGTGGCCCAACGGCACCACACCCAAAGATAATTCACCCGAAAGAACATTTAATAAATAAAGGAGCATGAAGGGAAGTCAGGCTTCTGCTCATTGCATTCTTCTAATTTAAGTCTACCAGGCTTAGCCCAAAAGCTGGCCTGTGATGGGGAATTCCAGCATAGCCACTCCAATGAAGAGCAGCAGATCTCTCCCCATCACTAACTGAGAAAGTTTATTAGCAGAGACCTGTCACCATCTTCTACACCTTCATTCTTCCAACAGGCTTTGCAGTGTCAGCCACTGGTTACATGTTTGTTGTTGCTGATCAAATTGTCAAAAAAACTTTGATCCTTGGCTTAAGCAGTTGTTTGCTCTGCTCATGTGCTGAAATGCAGCAGGGAGTAAGAAGCTGCCAGTTTTTAAACCATCACTGAGCACAGCTGAAGTTTGTTTTACTGAGATCAAAATGTACATTAGCAAGAGGCCAAACAGTGGTGAAAGACAAATATGTCTGAACAAATTTACTAGTTAAACAAGGGGTTCCTCAATGACACAGGGAGAAACTTTTCTGAGCTCCTCTTTTATGTTTTTCTACTCAAGTGACACCACTTTCAGAAAGTTTTTCCAGGCAATGTTGGATGCTAAGTGTTAGGCAGAAGATAAGTTCCTGTGGCACTGGGAGCTGCCAGTTCTTCACACCACAGAAAGACACAGAACTGTTGGGAAGAGTCATTCAGCTGTTCCCAGATGGATCAGGAATTCTCATTTCTCTGAGGAGTCTGCTTTACCACTCACTGTTCTCACTTCAGTGTCCTAAAGATTTCCTCAAGTCTTAAAACTCTCACCAGTGACTCTTTCTCCCTAAATGAATTAAGAACATTAGGGCTCTGTATGCAACAGACTTACCTCTCATAGAGGTGTTCCCTCACCTGAGGGCCAGAGGCTGAGGTTTTGTGTTTCACACTGGAATTTAACCATGTAGGGGTTAGAACCAACTAAGCTGGCACATGAATTCCAGTCAGGAAAATATATCTACACAGGCAGATGAGTTATTTCACTTTTCAGAGCAAATTAATCTTAAAGGGCTTTCAATACCTGACAATGTGACATATGCTGTGACTTTCAGGTGAGACTTGTGTGTTTTGCACAGAACAAAGCCCTCTGCTACAGAACTGCTGCTACTTAATTAACTTAATTAACTTCCAGGCTGTAGCTCACCTGCAGAGCGTGCTTGCTGGCACAGTAGCCGGTGGCAAGAGGAGCTCCCATGATGCCCATCACACTGCTCACAGTGACAATCTTCCCCTTCTTCCTCTGGATCATGTGATTCAGGACATACTTGGTCAGCGAGATGGTGCCCAGGTAGTTGAGTTCAATGATGGCACTGTAGACATCCAGGTTGGTATCCACGAACAAGGAGCGCTGGGAGCGCCCACCATTGTTGACCAAAACATCGATCTCGGGAAAGATGCAGAGATAAATTAACATCAAATAAAGTTCCTTTAATATTTGTGCTTCCTCAGGCAATTCAGTGACATCAAGTGAGTGTTTAGCCCTTGGCAATGACCAGTGATCATTTGTTGTTGCTGAAATCCAGAAACCAGCAACAGAAGGGATAAAAAAATCAGGTACTTCTCGGCAAGTTTAATACTGAAAGTGAAGAAAGATATAGACACCGCTGAATTTATCATACAGTAAAATAAAAGTGAAATATGAACAGAAACGCAGGTCTAGGACAGAGAGAAAAAGAAGTAGTTTAACCCCAGAAGCACATCTCACCTTGCCAAAGTGCTTGAGAACACTGTTGGTTGCAGCTTCGTGAGAGGACCTGTCAGTCAAGTCGAGACGCAGAACAAGGATATCATTTTCAGTCAGGCTGCTAATCTCTGAAAAACAACCATGAAGGGAATGGGAGCTGATAATATTCCCAACCTTACAACTGTGGGAAACATCACATGCTTTTAAACACCGTATTTTCACAAAGAAGACACCTAGAAACCAGAACATCAAGCTGGAAATAAAATGCTTGCTTTGTTTCCATTTTGATCCCCACATAGAATCAATTTTTAACCTGTTCCTCCCAAGTGTTTTTCTCACCATTATGTTTTTGCACGTGAAAAGCCTGATTTCATTAAACAGGCTTGGTAGCACAATTCAGAAGTTTCACTTCTCCAAATAAATTCCAATAGTTAGGAGTAAAATCCACCTGAAACATTTCACAGAGGGATTCAGAAGCACACTGGCAGCCCTGACGCTTTGCTTGGCTATCAACAGGTCAAGCATGTTTATTCCTGACAACAGGACTCACATTCAGACCCAAAACACAACATACATACCTGAGTAGCTATGAGGCAAACTCTATAGAAGCTGAACTATTGGGGGCTTTTTGGGAGGAGGTAAAAGGCTTTGGTTTAACTGACAGCTTTTAACATACCCATCCCCTGAAATAAAAGTCAGCTGCCATCAAGTTCCAGCCTTTTTGTTGTGTTTTCCCCCCACTGTCTCTTCAGAACAACTGACCTTTTCCACAGAAGGCATTTCTTGAGCAGTGATTTGTTACCCTGGGGTTTTGGGCCAGATGACTCACAAAAACAAAATCTTCATCATTTCAAGCTTTTTTTTTTTTAACTACATCTAACAAGAATTTTTACACTACTTATATTAGCTTGTTAGTGCTATTTTTTTTTCCTAAATCGATTCCTAGCCACACCTAAGTGTGGCTGCTCCCCTTTACACAGCTGCCCTCTTCAGAGAGCCTCAGGCTTTGATTTTTTAATTACTACTTTTTGCATATAAGGGGAAAGTTGAACTTTGTCTTAACATAGATGTAGAAATAAAGAAGTTACTTAAACCCATGAGTTGCCTCTGTTCAAAGGTCACTAGTATTTAAGCCACCGGTTAAAATAAACCCATCTGTGTGGTTTAATGCTAGTAGTATTTCCATTTATTGCTCCCTCCAACCCCTCCACGTGCAATTTCTCCTCCATTTCTTCCAGAAATGCAGCAGTAAAATGCAGTTTAGGCTGCCCTCTCAGGGACGCACCTCTGCCTCGTGCTGCCTGAAGCAGACTTGCACAGCTGAAACCTGTTGGGGTGTGGATGTTTCTGCCATGGGTTAACAAGACCACACGGTCAGCCCAGCCATGAAAGCTACACAGGGGAGGAAGAAAAGAGCAGAGGAAGAGACACAAACTGCTGGTAAGGAAGGAAATGCTCTTTTATAAGATGTGAGAAACTTCTGACATCAGGAAACTTCAAACCAGAGACCTTGTTTTGGAGCAGCCTGTTGCCCAGTTTGATTTCCACCCCCCCAAAGCACTCAGACCACACATCTCTAGCAGCTTCCTTCGTTCTTTTCTAGGGTGAGGGATCCTGGCTTCAGGCACTGTTCATAGACAGCTTTTACAAAAATCAAACATTCCTGTTACACTTTTCTAAACGCCTTCTCCCATTCACCAGCCCATTGGTTTTCTGGCTGATGACCAGCTCTGTGCCCAGTGTAGCAGGCACACGTGGCCAGAATGGTGCTCCTCACTGCTTTTACTAACAAACCCTCATATTCCACTGCCCCTTTTGCCTCCTACCAAAGTGATGTTTTTAAGGGAACAACTATGATTTCCAGAAAAAACACTTGGTCCCAAGTAGGAGAGCTTAAAGTTCACTGCCCAGATCAACAACTCTTTTCAATCCATGCTAATCCAAGGTAGCAGTTCCTCATAACATGATAAACACTCTAGCTCAGAGTAGTATTTTCCAGCTCTTCAGCATTTCCTCTTCTTCTGTTTCTCCCTTGTATTAATGCCCTTCCACAGAGGTTGAGCTTTCAGCAGAGGCTGATCAGCCTGACCTCCTGGGGTCCATTTCAACCTCAATTACCGTGTAATTCTTGAATTTATAGATTGCCTGCCACTCACTTGGCCTATCCATAATTAAATCATATTTGACCTTTGCCAAACCAAGAAATATCCCCTCCCACGTTTTTTTTCTTTTTAGTGTTTTTGAGACAAAACAGCCTCCAACATTTCTGACAAAAGAAAGAGTGGTTGGGGAAAACAGAGAGGCCTCTTGCAGGAGCCGTGTGAGTTATACAAGTTGTTTTCTCTCCCTCCTGCCCAAGTGCAGTGAAGTGTTGAGCTGGCATATGCATGACTCAACAGGTATTAGCATAGCTCTTACAGTCCCTTCCCTCTCTCTCTTTCTCCCCCTCAGCCTTTAAGCAGTGTAGAATGCACAAACCTGTACCACAGGGTGGTGTCACTAAACTTTGGACAAGATCCGTGTGCTTGTTTCTGACACGCAGCTCAGCTGCTGCTGTGTTCAACCCCTACAGCAGGCGTGTTGCAGCACATGAGCTCCAATTATGCCCCATAAATCAGCCAAATTCACACTGATGTTGCACATTGCAGCTCAGGCTTCATCTACCCCATGCTATTCAAACCTTACAGGACAGCCCTGAACTCAGCTGCAAAGACAAAGCGTGCAGGTGGAAACACGGACAGGCCACCCAGGAAGCACATGGACCCACTGGGCAGGCATGCAGGGATGGAATCAGGAAGATCAACACCCAGGTGGAGCTGAAACTGAAATTTCAGCTGGAGTTGAGGAATGTGAGAGGCAGCAAAGGCTTCACAGGTACAGCAGCAACAAAAGGGAGACCAAAGACAGAGTGAGCTCACTGCTGGACAGGGATGGTGAGGAAGAAATTAAGAAGTGCACAGAAAAACACGAGGTACTTATTGACTTCTTTGCCTCAGTCTTCTCTGGCAAGGTCTCCTCTCAAGTCTCCCACATTCCTGAGGCTACGCTCTGGGGAAAGAAACACTGCCTAGAGTCAGACAAATTAGGGACAAAATGCACGTGTAAGCAGGGCAATACATACATCCATGATTTACAAGAGCTGACCAGTGTCACTCCTTTTTGGAATGTTCTTCTAAGTGGAGTAGCTCCCCAGGGACAGGAAAAAACCAAATGTCACACAGCCTAACTTCAGTCCTTGGGAAAATTACGTGGCAATTCCTCCTGAAAGCAATTTCCGAGTAAGTGAAGGACAAGAAGGTGTGTGGGAAAAGCCATCATGGATTTAGCATGGCCATATACTGCTTGACCAACTCAGCTTTTTGTGATCAGCTGTGGTATCTCTCCAAGATCAGTATGTTCGAATATCTTCGTTAATGACCCACACGATGGGGAAAAAAACCACATTTTCGTAAAATTTTGATTTAACATCAAGTTCAGAGGAGCAGTTGCTGGAGGGCAGGACTGCCACGTAGAGGCACTTTAACAAGCTCTAAGAACAGTCTGACAAAGCTCATTAAGCTCAGTGAATTAAAATGCAGATTTTCACACCTGGGACAGGACAGTGCTCTGCAGTACTGCAGGCCAACATCCAAAGGGTCAGGGAACATCTCTCCAAACACGACCTGGGGTCCTGATGGAAGGACAGCAGCAAGCTGAGTGCAAGCCACCAACTGGCTCTGGCAATGACAAACGCTAATGGGCTGCACTAATAAAGGCAGACTGAGGGAAAATGATTTTTAAGAGCTTCTACACAGCATTCTAAGACTGCTCCTAGAGCACTGTGTCTAATTTTGGACCCCCTAGCTCAAAACAAATACTCACAAACTGGAGATAGTGTAGCAAAGGGCAACTAAGTTGGTTAGGGGGGCTGGCACACGTAACAGTCAAGGAAAGGGGTGGAAGCTGGAGTTACACAGCCTTGAGAAGCAAAGGGTAAGAGTGGAAGTGGGTCCAATTACCACCTTCCACCACTTAGAAGCTGGCTGTAGGAAACAGGAACTATCATAGAATCACACAATGGTTTGGGTTGGAAGAAGACCTTAAATATCACCTCATTCAAAACCCCTCTGCCACAGGCAGGGACACCTTCCACTATCCCAGGTTGCTCCAAGCTCCACCCAGCCTGGCCTTGGATGCTTCCAGGGATGGGGCAGCCACAGCTGCTCTGGGCAACCTGTGCCAGGGCCTCACCACCCTCAAAAGCAAGAATTTCTTCCAAATATCTAATCCAAACCTGGTTTCTGTCAGTTTAAAGCCATTCCCCCTTGTCCTGTCACTTCATGCCTAGTTATGTTTCTGTGTTACTGAAGCGTTTCCAGTATTCCTACTAATCAGACCTTCAGTTAAAGTAGCAAATATTTGCAAAGCACAGGGCTACATAAGATTTTCAAGCTTGTGTATGGCACAACTCAGACATTCACAGGGTCACTGAAAGCTGGCAGAGGCAGAAGTCATCTCAGATAAATCCGTGCTCCTGGTCCCATCACTTGAAAGAGCACTTCTGAATATTCCTTAGCACATCACACAAATACTTCCTGAAAGTGCCTATCCAGGCTTGCAGCTGCTGCCAGCCCATCTCGTGTTAGGAGTTTTGCAATCACAACAAACAGCCCCGGACGCAGATGGTGTTGCAGACTTGTGCTGACCATTGTGTCACACAGCACTGGGACTTTGTCATGACTGCCACTCAGCCACACGCTCAGCACGTGGCCCTCGCTTCTTTTCAAACATGAAGCTCTTTCACTGACTGCTTCGTGGAGCCCTCAGAAAATAAAACTAAGGAGCTGCGCATTTTTGAAAGTTCCTTGAAAGGTTTTCTGAGTAGGCTGCTGCAACTTTGAGCTTTCTAGGCATGTTTAGGTGCTAATCCAAGAAAAACATCTGATTATTCCCTAGCACACATTCCAAATAGACTGGGGACATTCTGTCAACATTTCTAAGACTGAACTGTCGGTGTGGTAATACACTCCACATAAAATACTCCATCCTGAGCTATGGAGGATAAATAGTCTGAAAAAAATGCATAACGGTAACCATGTTCAAACCCTCTATTTATCAGTGTGAATTAACTGCCTATTCTTCTTGCTGCCAAGCCAGAAAACAGGAGAGAAAAAGAGAAACAGGAGGAATGAAGCCAGACTACTGACTCATCAGGCATATGAAAGCTAACTGGAAGATAACTGGATTAGTTAAATATTCTGCTTCACTTTTTTACCTCTTGATTACAGGAGATCCTCTTTCTTACACATTCTTAGAACAACTTTTTCTGAACATTTTTATTAGTCCATTTTCCAAAGAGCAAGCCTGTAATGTGCACATACCCGAAGAAAGAATATTTCTTAGTAGCAAGCAGCTACATGGTTTGGTTCTTTACAGGATGATACCCCTGAGATTGTTTCCTCCATTCCCCACAGTATTTATTCCATTTCTTAATCTAGTACCTTACAAGTACTTACAACACTTGCAAGTGATAATGAGATTTTTAGGTAGCAGTGGCATGTGTAGGAAGTTGAAATGAACGTCTATACAAAGGCTTCTCACTCACAAAAAGAAGATACCAGCTCTGTATGAAGTTGACTTTCATCACTGAATTTATTCTTGTGATATGTGGGTTAGTGTTCCTGTGGCAATTCCAGCCTAGCAAGGGTGGAACTGCTTGCCTGAAGTGCTAAGTTGTACTTACGAAGGCATTTCTTTTTCACTCTCTGCAGCTCATCCTCCCTTCTGGCAGAGATGGCAAGCAAGGCTCCCAGCTTTGCCAGCTGGTAAGTCAATTCTTCTCCGATGCCACTTGAAGCTCCTGTCACCCAGACAACCTTGCCACGCAGTTCATGTTCTATCAAAAGAATCAAGACAGCAGTTCACACATTGCCAATGCTAGAATAAGCATCTAACTCGCTGCAGGGGTGTAATCTGGTGGTGGTTTTAAGAAATATGCTCATTTTGGGGGGGTATTACAAAATCCTGACTTCTTTATTTTTTTTGTCACACGCAGTTGTGAAATTGTTCATAGTTGTTCTGTTGCCATTTGAACTTTGTTCTAAGGCTAATCTGAATAAACACAGGTTATTTACCTGATGGAAGAGATCTGATTGCATTTCTGCAGGCCATCCACTCATAACAATTCCACTAACCTCATCAAGAACAGCTTCAGAGGAAAAGGGAGAAGGGAATACTTGGAACATACAGGAAACAGTTACTGTATTGCAAATACAAACAAAAGCCAAAGCAAATCTTTGCAAATAATGTTTTCATCCCAAAAAGTGTTCCAGAGTAGTTGCTGACAAGAGTAAAATTCTGCAAACAGAGACAGCTAATCACAAAAACCCCAATGGGTGTTCATCCACTTTGTTCTGTATCTGACGCAGGCTGGCCAGGGCACAGCACAGAGAGCTCCAAGGTGAAAGTTTGTGTGTGAATTCCCTGTGTACTCACAGCTCCTGCCCTGACAGCCTTTTTTAACCTGTAGTGAAAATAAGAGCATCTTGCTCCTTTTACTGCTCTGCTGATATGCCTGTTCCCACCTGCCTACAATCATTCCCACTCTGTGGTACACCTGGGCACTGGGAAAAGCCTCCGTTTTCCAGACATATATCCAAAATCATCAAATACCACAGATGGCTGGAAAATCACTCAATTAATTCCAGAACATGATTTAGGGATGAAGGATCACAAATATCAGGGCACTTTCCAGAAGGAATTGTTGCCTCACACGTGTCTGTGTTCCTCAAGATCAGACACAGTGGATATCAGTCTTGGGGAAAATCTGACTCAGAGCACTGCTGACAGGAGCTCTTCCCTCTGTTTCTCAAGTTTGTTGCATTCCAACGTCTAGCCAACCAAGAAAGATTTCATGGCATAGTTCAAATAGCAGAGCCAAATGCACTTCCTGAGACTTAAAGCCAGTTCCATTCTGAAAAGGGTCAGAACAGCATTTTTCAGCTCACTGAACCTTAACCACTCATTTCATTTAGCAAAACTACTTATTTTTCACTGTGGCTGGGACTGCTTTTACTTCCTGCTCTCTCCAGTGATCAGTTCCTGGTTCTCTCTACGCCACACTGTCTTTCAAATTTCTACTTTTGGAGTCTTATTTCTACTATTTGTGTCCTAATGACACAAATCCGCCAAAGAGGCCAGCACCAAAACCCTTCACCTTCAGACAAAAGCAGTGAGCACTCAAGACTGACTGTCAGAGCTCAGCTTGACTTTGTGAGGCTGGCACTAAGTATTATTTGTCTTTTTTAAGCTGACTGTATTTCAGCCAAAGAAAAAATCCCTCCTAGAGTCAGGCTTTTGTGGTTTGGGATTGTTTGGAGTTTTTTGTTTCTAAAAACACTAACAACAGCAACAGGAGTCACTTCCCAAAGGAGAGATGTATTCTCAGGTTATGAGCTAGGCAGGTGGAAGGAGATGTTCCTGACGTTGTAGGAACATCCACTGTGTTCATCATTAGAACAAATGGCTGCTGTCTGTAAAGCTTATTCACACTCTTTTCCTACAGTTTTATTCCAATATATTCCAAATTTATTGAATTCATCACAATCAACACGGGAGTTTGCCTCTCCTACTACATTTTTTTACTGCAGAAAACCCGAGCAGACAAACACTACGTGAACAAAAACAACACATGGACGTAATTTCAACCCTGCTTACCACACTCATTCCTCTTGCTACTGAAAACAAATCCGCTTCCTCCTACCACTTAGTTTCCCTGTTCCCAACCTGTCTTGGGCAGCTTCACAGCAGTTATTCAGGATCTTGTTCTGTGAACAGAATAATTAACTGAGATAAGGAAAGTTTTCCCACCAGTTCCCCAGAGCTGATCGTTACCAAGCACTGAGCTACTGAGAGTTAACATAATGGGAAACCTCAAATGCTGGTGTGGAACAAGTACCAAACCATCAGCTTTGCTCCAGAATAGATGTCCTGTTGTTGCTGGAAATAAGTTTAAAAATTAACTGTGCCAAATTAAAAAATAAAAGCAGATTAGTCTATTACTAACCATTAACTACTGTGCTACAAGGCATAACAAATGAGAGGTTGAACTGAGTAGCACTGCAAGTAATCCAAAAAGTTGTTTTGTAGCTCTGTTTGGAGGCTTTTCCCAACATTTTGTAGCTCTTACAGCATAAGGTTGCCATGTCATTTCTTTCAGGAAGAATATTTGAAGTGGGGAAGTTTAAAACAGAACATCCACTCTAGAGCTCTAAAGAATCATACCATTACTCCTAAATTTAAGAGCAGTGTTTTCATACATGGGAGGTTCCCCCTTAGCTTGACAATATTAAGCTGCCTGTGAAAAGCACAGGGTTTAGGGTGACTTTGTCCACCCAGTGAAACACAACACAGAAGGAAAGGCATCCAGCACCCAAAGACCCTTCTCTCCTGACCACACCCATATTCAGAGGATGGGAAGCAATCCAGCACCTGCCAATGAATAAATCCAAAAGTCAATTTTCCCTATAGAATTGAATCACTGAATTAGAACAATCTTACTGTCATTAAGGCCTTTATTTGGAATTATAGTTTATAGCACAAGAAACACAGGAGATCAGTCCACTTTCTGCTGAATACCTGATCTCCAAAAACTTCAACACCCCTAATAATGTTGTAGAAGTGATAACACAATGTAACACAATGACTGCAAGAGTGATAGCTCTAATAACAGCTTTAATTAAAAATCAAGGGATCCACACATTATTTACTTAGGCACCCTACATTACATGCACAATATGGGGAGAAGGAACAGGGAGAATATATTTAATGAAACATTGTTTCTAGTGTTTGTCCCTTCTCTTTTCCTACCTGATTTGCTAAATGGTACCATTTCAGCTATATATTTTACTTAATTACAAGCACAGAAGCTGGGGGGAAAGGGGAGGTGGCCAAAACACAGCCCACCTCTTATGTTGACAAATTTCTGCCTGATTCTTCTTGTATTACCTGTTAAAACAATTCCATCACAAAATTACTATACTGGTCTTTACATGGGAATTTTTAGAGACTACTTAAAGGGTTTCCAGGCCTTCATTAATTCTGAAGGCTACTTTCAAATAACACTTTGTCTACCCAAGAGAGCTCCTACACCTCGACGTGCGTTGCACACAGGATAAAACCATGAATCTGTTTGTATTAGTCAAGATTTATCTCATTTCTCTGCCCTGATTCTTTCCATGTTCTTTACGAAGTCCACACACGGAGACTCTGCAGTTTTCTTACAGCAAGGGAACTCTGATGGAGTTCATACAAAGCTTTGGGCTGAATACCCAAAGAGCTACAGGAGATTGTTCATGCTGATCTAAATTTAGTGATTTTTAGAGCCTTATTACTTGTGCTAACCCATCTATAGCGAACAGAAAAGCATGCACATTTGCAGGAAGTTTCTACTGGGAGCAAGAGACAAGGATGTCTCAAGTTTGTCCTACTCTTCTCTTGAGCCGCTCCTAATGCCCAGCTTCACCTGCACCACCATTCCCTAAGGAATCATGGTCCCGGGCTCAAACCATCACTCTACCATTCCTGATCCACCTTCATTCGATGCAGTCCCTTCTCCCTATCTCAACCCAACAGCCCGTTTCAATTCCCACATGGGACATCTTATAGTGTCTCTCATCCCACCTTTTTTCCAATCAGCTTCTGTCCCCACTCTTCACTTCCACCTCAAGCACCCGCAGCCAGCAGCTCACAGCAGCCACAAATCACCACAGCGGGTGGATATTCACAAATTTGTGCCTTTTCTGACCAAAAGCCTCTATTAAGCAAACAAAACCTGTGATTTCTAAAGATCTTTGTCCAGAAATAGGGAGAACTGCAGTCGGAATAGAAAGTTCAACACGAGCAAAAACTGAAAGTGCCTGTCTGACAATATTTTATCGAGCTTTTGTCCCCCCGGTGACAAAGGTAGCACCTTGCAGAGATGCAGTGTGTGGCCCCTGACAGCATCGCGTGCCCGGGCTGGTCCCTGGCACCGTTCAGGGCACAATTCACGGAAGAGGAAACCCAGTCAGCTCCAACATCAATAATCGTGTTTACTTCACCGTAAACACTTTCGACACCCCTGTGAACGCAAGATCTGCTTGAAGATGTCAGAACAGGCTGGAGCAGAAGCTAAACAGGCTGCAAAGCCACTCGTCCCGGCCACACGGGCCAGGCACCCTCGTCCCTTTCCGAGCCTTCTTTCCACACTGTCCCTGTGCCCAGCGCTCGCCGCAGCCTCAGCTGCTCCGCGGGGCCCTGCCAGGACCGGGAACCCGCCCAGAAACTCTGCAAAACAAACAGTTTTGGGCCAAACGAGCCAGCCCTCGGCACAGACCCGCGGGAGCTCAGGGGTGCCGCGAAGTGGCTTTTTGGGAGCTGCTTTGCCGGCACGAGAGACACCACGCGCCTTGCCCAGGTAAAGGGCAGGTAAATTACACTTCTGGGGTGTTTTTATGGACGACCCCACGGGACAGCTGGTGCCACCAGCAGCCCTGTGCTCCTCGCCACCCCGTTTGCGGAGCGCCCCGCGCCCGCCCCCGGCGCCACCGCGGTCCCCTGTCGGGGCTGCTGGCGGGCGGCATTACCTGGCTTCTTCCCCCACCTCTCGGCCCAGAGCAGCGTGAGGTCCCCGTCGGCCCTCAGCCAGCGCAGCAGCTGCACCAGCAGTGCCAGGAGGGCCCCTCCCGCCAGCGCCAGGCACAGCGCGCACCCCCACGCCATCGCCGCCGCACCGCCGCCCACCCGCACGGCGCCCCTTTATCGGGAGCCGCCTCCGCTGCCCGCAGCCAGCGCCGGCCTCCTCCCCGCCTCCCGCCTGCCTTCCGCCCCCGTCCCCTCCCTTCCCCGTCCGCTCCGCTCGGCCGCGCTCCCCCCGCGGCGGGAGGCGCTCCCCGCCCGGCCCCGCGGCGGCCAAGGCTGCGGCGATAAGCGCGGGGTCTGTGGGGCAGAGGCCGAGCGTGCGGCCGGGGGTGAAGGTCGGTTTCTGGGAGCGGAGCCCTTTGTTTCCCCTCCTCGCCGTGCCCCCAGGGCAGCCAGGGCTGCGCGGCCTTTCCCCGCTGCAAAGAGCGCTGCCCACCGCACGTCCCGGGCAGCGGGACCGCATCCAGGGCTTGGCTTCGCTGTGCAGAGATCAAACACTGCTCAGAGAACAAAAACCGGTGCCCGATTTCGTGGAGAGCCTCGTGGCTGTCCCTTCGAGACACCGGCGATTCCTTTCCCCTCTGGAGGTCTCCGAGGGCATCTAGCCCAGCTGCAGCCACCCCCAGCCCCTGTGACAGGTCCCATCCTTTCCCGGCCAGGTTCCTGCAGGAATGCTGCTCTTGGACTTGCCTTCTGCTTTGCCACATGTGAACGCAAACCCAGCTCTCACATGCACCCACTCTGGCCAACGGTTCGGAGCTTGGGCTCTGAAATTCATGGTGGTGGATACCGACAAGTGCTAAAAACACCAAGGACCTGCAGCATTTCTGGTCATCACATCACTCATCTCTGGCTCTTCACCACGGATTTATCAGTGCTTATGTGCAGAGGTGAAAAACTGTTCTTACTGCTTTGAGGTACCAAAGTATTCCACGAGAGGTGGTACAGATGCAAAAAGGAGGACTGGAGAGAGACTTTTTACAAGGATAGGACAGTGATAGAACAAGCCTTAAGCTAAAGGAGGATAGGTTGAGGTCAGATGTTAGGAAGAAATTCTTCCCTGTGAGGGTGGTGGGGCACTGGCACAGGTTGCCCACAGATGCTGTGGCTGCCCCATCCTTGGCAGTGTTCCAGGCCAGCTTGGACAGGGCTTGCAGCAACCTGGGGTAGTGGAAGGTGTCCCTGCCCATGGCACAGGGTTGGAACAAGATGGTCTTTGAGGTCCCTTCCAACCCAAACTGTTCGATGATTCTATGCAAAGGGAAACCCACAGTAATTCCTGGCTCCTAACCAGACATGACACAAATGCATGCAGAGCTTATGTAGGACAGGACATACATCCTGTTCCCAAAATCTCACAGGCTCAGGCCCCTGATCTGCCAAAAGATGTAGCACAGGATGGCTCTTTACCACACGCAGCTGCTCGGTCTGTTCCAGCTCCACCAGTGAGCAAAGAATTCGTGAATCACCTCCTGAATTACCATGAAATTTGCATTACAGCTTTTTGAGGCAAAACACAGCCATGGTCTACCTTTGAACCTCTAGGTTCTTACTGATTTTTCAGCAAATCAGTCCAAACCTAATCCATATGACAAGGGAAAGGTGGCAGAAAATAAAAATACACCATCAACATACTTTGTTTCTGTAAATAGCCCCAGTCATCAACCATGTCCAAACCAATAATTGTAAATTAATGGTTGTGGTGGTTCATAATAGAAACAGGCCTCTAAAGGTTATAAAGAAGTCACAGAACTATGACTGTTCACAGTTACACAGCTATAGGTAACAGCTATTTTTATATTCCTCCGTTTTCTCCCATTTTACTGAGTTGAGAACTATTTATCTCGTGTTAGTGCAATGCACAGTGTAACGGAACCTTAATGTCATAGAAAATATAAATAATATAAATAAATAGCAAGTAATTGAAAGTGTTTTCTGAGTCTCATTTCCTCCTTGTGCTAAATGCAGGGGGTGCACACAATCCTGGAGCTTTGCGCCACAACACACCCGAATAGGCAGTATAAAGTTGGAAAAGGATGTACACTGCAGCTGCACAATACATTCCAAGTGGGGGTTTTCCCAGCTATCCCCAAAGACACAGGAATGCAGCAGCTGGGGCTGAGCATAGGAGAGATGAGTAGGATAAGCTCACAAGGTTCCAGCATCTTGTGATTGGTTAGTGGCGAGAATTTACCCTGTTAACTCTGTGCTTCAACCCTTCTTTTACAACAAAACTGAGTAAAATGTATTTCTCCTGTTAAAAAAAAGGTAAATTTATAGAGGTTTTGTGCATTTGTACACTTGCACAGTCTCCATCCTTGGGGATTTCATGTCCTGTCCCTGAGACACTCATGAAGTTCCTGCTCAGTCTCAACCTGAGCTTGGGAAGGAGAGTAGCCAGAAAACTTACAACATCCTTTACAAGGCAATGCCCATTCTTGCTGTTGTACAGCTTACAGAAAGTAAATACGCTCATCTCATTTGTATTCTCTTAATGATAGGTAAGTATACTTAAGGAATTACCTGTTCAAGTCAATTCAAAAGATTTATTTTGAGATTCCCCACCAGCAGTGAAGCTACCACAGGCCACAGCTTTTACACATGGCTGGTCTAAACCATCTAAACCATGCCAGACTGAGATTTCTTCTTAACCCCAAAGAAACTGGCAAGACATTGATGGGAGTCCAAAGCTGCCACTTCCAGTCTAACCTTTATGGCCAGGAGTGCTCTGACATTCCTCGCTGGAGGTGCAGCTTTGGGAGCTGAGAGTAACAGAGCTGCCTCAGAGCCTGCAAGAGATGTTTGACAGAGCACCAAAGTGAAACATCTGGCCAAGAAGGCCAACAGCATCCATCAGAAATAGTGTGGCCAGCAGGAATAGGGAAGGGATTGTCCCTCTCTGCTCGGCACTGGTGAGGCCACACCTTGAATCCTGTGTCCAGTTTTGGGCCCTCAATACAAGAAAGATATTGAGGTGCTGGAGCCCCCAGAGAAGGGCAGTGGAGCTGGGGAAGGGTCTGGAGGGCCATATGAGGAGCAGCTGGAGGAGCTGAGGTTGTTCAGCCTGGAGAAAAGGAGCTCAGGGGGGACCTTCTTGTTCTCTACAACTTCCTGAGAGGAGGGTGGAGCCAGGTGGGGGTCGGGCTCTTCTCCAAAGGAACAAGGGATGAAACAAGAGGAAACAGCCTCAAGCTGTGCCTCAGAATGAGGTCACACATCAGGAACAGTTTCTTCACTGAAACCATGGGTAAGGAATGGAACAGACTGCCCAAGGCGGTGGTGGAGTCACCATCCCTGGAAGTGTTCTAGAAACAACTGGATGTGGCACTCAGTGCCATGGTTTAGTTGGCAAGGTGGTGTTTGGTCAAAGGTTCGACTCGATGATTTTGGAGGTCTTTCCCAACCTTAATGATTCTATGATTTCTGAAAGGATCACATCATAATGGAGCCCTTGGATTTGACCAACATCTTAGTTTCCAAGGACGACCAAAAAAATTTCTCTTTATAGTGCCTGAACTTAGTTTCCACATGAAAAGCTAATTTTCACTTTCAGAAGAGGCCACTGCTAACAGCTTTTAAAAGTCAACCAAAGTCAACCTGAAAATCAGTGGCATGAATGACAGCTCTGCTGCACTTTGCCCTGTGGCTGATGCAGACGGCACTTTGGAGTTCAGCAAACACAGTCTGATACCTGCAGCTGGGAAGTGCAAGAGCCAATGTAAAGCTGGAGTACAAGGGTCTGAAAACAAAATCACAAGCAGTTACTAATGTGGGAGGTCACAGCCTTGCTCCACACCCTCTGTGAGCCTTGCTGAGGTTCCCATGTTGTCTCAGTGGCAGGAGATAACAGGTCAATTAAACTGAGCACATAATATGATAACGGGCCTTATTCTCAAGAGTTGCACAAATTATATTGACACACTCAGTGTAAATAAAAACAAGATAAGCTGCCTTCTGTCTCTAAAGCAATATGGCAGAAATAAATAGCTGATTGGATTGCTATTTCTATATGTTTGTATTTTTCTCCAGCTGGGCAGTTTTTAGGAGACCTTGAGCAGAAGTGGAATTGGGGGATGGAAGGACTGAGAGCTGTCCTGTGGAGAAAGACTTGGGGATACTGATGGGTGAAAAACTGGCCGTGAGTTGGAAATGTGATCCTGCAGCCTCCATTTTCCCCCTCTACTCAGCACTGGTGAGACCTCAACTGAAGGTCTGTGAGCAGCTATGGATTTCTGGGGCAAAAAAGGCGTGGACCTGCTGGAGCACACCATAGCCAGAGGAGGGCCGTGAAAATGGTCAGAGGGCTGTGGCACCTCTCCTGTGGCAAAAGGCTGAGAGAGTTGGAGTGGTTCAGCCGGGAGAAGAGAAGGCTCCATGGAGACCTTATTGTGGCCTTTTAGTATATAAAGGGGCTTATAGGAAACACAAAGTCAGACAGGTTACAAAACATGTAATGACAGGACAAGGGGCAACAGTTTTAAACTGAAAGAGGGCATGGTTAAATTAGATATTTAGAAGAAATTCTTCCTTGTGAGGGTGGTGAGAAGCTGTGGCTGTGCCTGAGAAGCTGTGGGTGCCCCAGCCTTGGACGTGTTCCAGGCCAGTTTGGATGGGGCTTGGACAAACCTGGTCTGGTGGAAGGTGTCCCTGCCCATGGCAGGGGGTTGGAACTGGATCATGTCTCAACTCTGTCCAACCCAAATGATTCTGTGATTCTATAAAATGAGTACATTTTCACAGATTTATGGGTGAAGTGCTTCCTCTTGGAATGTTCACAAGGTGGGCCTCACATGACTTGCTGCCAGCCCTACTAATAATACTGTGACAGCATGGGTGTGAGTATTTTCCACAGTGCTGTGATGCAATTTCTTTGATCCACATTAGAGTGAATAAAGCTCCAGTGCAATTATCTGAGATTATTTCAGTGTCTATGTAAAACATAGATTTGAAAAAAGCTATTACTTCACTCAATTATTTATGAGGATACAATAACACTAAAATGAACAGCAGTAAGTAGTGCACCCTTTTCCTCTATTTTCTCTTTCACCACGAGCAAAACCGAATACTTTATAAGGGGAAAAGCTCTTTGCTTTGTTTAGGAAAACAAAACTTGAGGCAGAATCTGTCATAAAATGAATGCAAGTGAAGTAAGGCCATGCCTCCATCCTATCTGCATCAGAATGTTATCTGTGCTGTATGGTTTAGTGTTGCCTGAAGAGGAGACAAACAAACACACATCCAGGCAAGCACAGTCCCATGTAAATGTAACAGAGTGCCAAAAATGCTTCTTACATGCATCTGTCTGATCAAACAATGGATATATACCTTCCTTCTACTGCTTTTATTTTATACCTCGTTGAACTGCAAGTTACTATTTCAGAAAGTGTCATCTCTTTTGTGATAGCGTTTACTAAAAACCTGAAACTGCATCCTAGGGAAGAAATATCCATGTGAGCCCTTTAAATGTGGCAATCACTGTGATGTGATGCTGATTTGAGGTACACTTCTGCTGACACTATGTCAATGAAATTTTTCCTGTTGCTTACAAACAGCACAAACTCCTCTGCTTTCTGCATCCAAGTTACCTTCTTGAGTTCAAGTCTCTGAGGTTTTCAGCACTTAAGCCTCTGCGTTCCTAGCTTCCCTAACTGCCTCTCATTTCAGCTTTTAGCAGGTTGTTCCACCTTCATGTTTTTTCACACAGAGGCCCTTCTGCCTGCTGCCTTTCTCAGGCAATTTAGAGACCTGAAGAAAATAACTCCCATCTTATCTTCCTTCAAGTCATTCCTTAATTTTGCTTATGACTTGCATCCATTTCATTTCACTTTGTTTAGTTAAACTTTTTTTGTGTGAGCTCCCATCAATTTAAAACTTGAAGTCTAGTTCTAATTATCATAGAATCATAGAATGGTTTGGGTTGGAAGGGACCTTAAAGACCATCTCGTTCCAACCCTGCTGCCAAGGACAGGGACACCTTCCACTGGATCAAGTTTCTCAGAGCCCCATCCAGTCAGGCCTTGAACACTTCCAGTCATGGAGCAGCCACAGCTTCCCTGGGCAACCTGTGCCAGTGTCTCACCACCCGCTTAAGGAAGAATTTCTTCCTGAAGTCTAATCTAACCTCTGTCAGTTTAACGCCATTCCCCTGTATCTTGTCACTCTGGGCCCTTGTCCCAAGTCCCTCTCCAGCTCCCTTGGAGCCCCTTTAGGCCCTGGAAGGTGCTCTAAGGACTCCCCGAAGCTTTCCCTTCTCCAGGCTGAACAGTTAGGACAAGTTGAAATACTGTGTCTTCTATCCATTTATAAAACAGTAAATACAGCTGTCTGCCACTGTTTTATAGATTAATACAACCTGTTCCCAAGCAATAGATGGCAAATTAGAGAAATTGCACTTTTTTTGCCAGAGTTAGATGCATCTGTACCAGTCAGTCAAACAGGGCCAGGGCATGGAGTTGTACAGTGGCATCGGATCATCCATACTTTCAGTCTGTTATTGAGGTTCCTGGTATGGCTTTGCACACACTGTCCCAAGGAATGTGGGGTATGTCTGTGGGACATCAGCTACACACACAAGCCAGGTCAGTCCAGTTGGTCTCAGTACTCAAAAGCTCAAAGATTGCTTTACTTACAAGCAAAGTTGGAGCAAAGGTGATTACACAAGTCTGTGCAACTGTTTAATTAATCTATGTGTAACTGTGAGTAAATAATTCTCTCTTCCTCTCCCCTCCTTACACGTCACTATTTGCTCCCTCAGAAAAAAAAAATTAGAAAAATATATAGAAAAACATAACAACAGAGCATCAGAGAAAAACACAAAATAGCAATACAAAATACACAGGGGTAAGACAATACTTATTCAGACAGCCAGGACAAAAATAGGAGCATCCTTAGGCACAGAAGTAGATGATTCCTGGTTGTTGGTCAGTGACTTTTTGTGGCATACCCTGGGCAGGATTTCCTCAATATGAGAAGCAAGAGCCATTTTCCACCTTGTACGTGGTGTGACACTCTTGTTTGAAGCACTGAAGCTCTGCAGTGAGCCCAGCCACCTGCAGCTGCACTTGGCCCTGCCCTTCTTCCCAATTTCACATCCATGACTTTTCAATTTGATTATAAACTGCTTGGCTTTGCGTTTTGTTCGCAAAATGCTCTGTGAGCATTCACTGACACGTGCATTAGCTGTATTTGTTTAAAAGAGGCACATTACTTTTAAAGGACAACGTTTGCCTCCAGATAAAGAACTCCTGCACATCAAGTCTCCCTCCCTGGCCTAACCGGACATTTTATTGCGACTTAAGTGATCCAGGTGTATCCTTCTCCTAAGAGTGAGCTCTAGTCAGGTCTGCCTGAGACCTGCACATTCCTCCAGACCACTCTATTTTGACTTCTCTTCCTGTTTATGGACATTAAAAGCACTTCTACTGAGAGAAATAATAAAAAGAGAAACGCAGAAAAACTCCAGCCTTTTCTGCAGGAGATGGGCCATCTATATGAAGATAAGATTTGTTTATTATGATGGAACAGTGATGGAACCCAGAGTCCTTGAGTCATATTACCCATTTCCTTTTCATAACATACTTTTTTTAGTTTACATTAGGGGTGTGACTAAATCACCTGTGTTTATTTAAGTAACAGAAATACAGAACATCTTCAGGTGAATTGAAGAAAATCCCATTCGATGATAATGACATTTTGTTTGTGTGACATTACTTCTGTGTTATTCTTTACGATTATTCAAATGAAACATTAGAAGTCAAGATAGAAATTCTTGATTCTGTTTTGCTTTAAAGGAACAGATTTCTGCTTTCTTGCTTCAGAACAAACTGTCTTTTCATGGTGAAGAGGCAGACAATATCATTGTTATTTACATTCTGATTGTTGGATCCCTGTTTTGTGTCTATCATCTTAGGGTGGTTTTTCCAAGGTCACCAAATAAAATGGAAAGATTTGCATTCCCTTTCCACATCTGGGATTTTGTAAATGTATATATCCCTTTCTATACATGTATATATATCCAATATTTATTCCATTTAAATCTGCTGTGATGAATCTGGAAGCCCACACATCTTTCTGTGTGGGCTCTCTCGGTGCACTAGAACTGGAAGGACTACTCGCAGAAACAGGGAAAACTTTCTCTCCTGCAACACTGAATATTGTGAGGAGCAGGAGGAGGAAAAGGAGTTTTTCCAAAAGGCTGATTCTGCAGAGTTTTGCCTCCCTGAGTACCTGGTACAGTCAGTAGAAAAAAACTCCACCGTGGGGGTGGCCAAGGAACATAAGTTGGAAGCCTGCTCTAAATCCTGCGCTGAATTTTTCTTCCTCCATCTCCTGACACAGAAGTAACTCAAGGAGTAGCTTGTGGAGGGAATGTCTTCCAAAAGCCATGAAAAGTTACTTCAGGGAACCATCTTTCAGAGGCTGTTAGCCAATGACAGAATCGTATAATAATTACAAATTTTTTCCCCCTTAATTATTAGTACTACTTTTTGGACAGCCTCTTAATAGCTCAGTTTTCCTAAGACAGCTACTTTCCCTTCCTTTCCATCAGTGTATTCCTCTTTGGTTTTAATACAGGACTAAAATAAAGTGGGGCTGTTTGGGGTTTTTTACGCTGGTATTTTTCCTAATTCCAGTACAAATCTGGGACGGGGTTTGCTCTCTGGCTTAGGCCCCCTCTGCTGGTCTTCCCAAAGCAAAACACAAAATACCGGGGATTTTTCATTACCAACGAGCCTTCTTAAGAGAAAAATCCAGACTTCTCTTTCTTAACCTTTTACTATCCGAATATAAATCACAAAGAAGAAGAGCTTTGAGGCTGTGAACTCATCATGGGGGCAGTTTTTTAAACGAATTCAAGAAAATAATTGCATAATCAAGCATGTGAACCTGTGGAATTTCTCAGGCAAAAAGTCCAAAAGTGAACATGGCCTAAAAAGCTGATCCCAGCCTGATCTGGCTCTTAGCAGCATCCTGTGATTGGCATTTTAATGAAGATATTATGTAAGGAGCTCGAGAAGCATAGGCTGCTGGGGATGGGGTTTTTCTGTGTATCTCAGCTATCAAAAGCCAGAGGCAGTAGTCCTGCTCAGACAGCACATATTTGAAGGAGATAAACAGGTAAGGAGGTACAAATATTAGCCCCCATTCCAGCGGTACTGTAAAACAGAGAGCTAATTATCTGGGGAAATCCCTGGGTGTCAGAGAAGTGAATTAAAGCACAGTGCTTTCTTAATCAGGTGAAGGACAGGACATGCTGGCATTGGGAGAAAGGAAGTTTGGTGCACCTGGTACTCCAGCAGTTCCCTTCTGGTATCCAAATCCAAGAAACAGACGCTCTAAGACTGTTCTAACTAATACCAACACCTAAAAATGGTTCCTGCACTGCCCAGGATTGGCCAGAAGTGTGTGGTAGCACAGTTGTCAACCCAGAGAGGTTCAGGAGAGTCACAAAGGACGATAATGGTTTATTTTGCATGGGTGGGATTTGTAATGATGTTAAAAAGCATTTCCAGGTCACGGCAACAGGCGAGTTACTGGCCACAGATATTTGAATCAAAGCTCTATAAGCAGCCTCCTGTTACCTGCCCTGGGTAAATAAATTCCTGAACGTGCTGGAGAAAGTGCAGTGGAGGCCAACCAAGGTGGAGAGACACTTAGAAAACTGTCTTTGCTCAGCTGTAAGGGGAGAAAGATAAGGGAAGGTTTTATTTCTGCCTGCAATCACAGACTCTTTTCAGAGATACGAAGTGGTAAGAGACAACACAAATTTTAACGCAGGAAATTCTGGTGGGAAACGCAAAGCCAAGTACCCAGACAGGTGGGATCCCCATTCTCAAAGATATTTAGGCTGGATGTTAGGAAAAGATTCTGCACCCAGCGGGTGGTTGGCACTGGAACAGGCTCCCCAGGGCAGTGGTCACAGCACCAAGCCTGACAGAGCTCAAGGAGTGTTTGGGCAATGCTCTCAGGCACACCGTGGGATTCCTGGGGTTGTTCTGTGCAGGGCCAGGAGTTGCACTCCATGATCCTTCCAGCTCAGGATACTCCATGATTCTATGGCTGACCTGGACAAAAACGTAAGCACCTCCTCACTGGACCTGTTTTGAGCCAGGAATTGAACTAGTTGACCTCCAGAAGTCCCTTCCAACCAAAATTATTCCATGATTTTATGGTAAGTGACTACTGTATCATTAATCCAGCTTAATTTGATGAAAGTTACTTTGACAGTTCTAATGCTTCCCCGAGCAAATAAGAAATTTAAACCCAATCCAGACTTGCTGAAGTCAGTGAAAATCTTGAGCTTAACTTGAAAGGCACTGGAACAACTTCAATGCTTTTAGGATTTGTGTTCAGAAAAGATACTAAACTTTATTTTTGTAGGCTATGCTAGGAATTGCTTTTATTTTACTGTGAGTTTCTCAATAGGTTGTCTCTGCAGTTAGGTGAGAACTGCTCTCTTTGGAGTAGTCACAAATCCTGCCCAGAGGCTCACCAGCAGAGCAGGGTTTTGCTCAGAGCTCTGGGGGTGTGTAACTCCACTTTTCAGTTTGCACTTGCAGGAAAATTCCCATTTGCCAAGTGTTACTGGTAATGAGCCTCTTGTCTAACGTGGGTTCAGCTCAGGTCAACTGCTGCTTTCGTGTTGAGACACTGTCTATAATAATTGAAATTTATGTCATAGAATGGCAATCCTGTGACCTCTGTAGAGTGAGCTAATGGTTCCAATCCTGTTTTCAGCAGACTGCTATGAATTAACATGGCCACTGCTTTCCCTTTTTCACCTCATCATTTTTCTTTGTAAAACAAGCTTTTTCCCTCTTCCTTATCTTGTCTCTGACAAAGGATCCTATTATTTATCTTCAGCATGAAACAGAGTAAAACAACACAAGGGAGTAATTACAACACACTAAATGTCAAGTACTAGACAATTATTTTGATTATTCCAATGAAGGTTAAAAAATGCAAAAAATCGCATGAGTTTGTAAAAATATAGTGAATGCCTTTATGCACACAAAGAGAAGGGAAACATAGATTTATCTTAATAAATATAGGAGTGATATACTACAAAGAAAGAATACAAGCAAGGGAACAAATACATTTCAAATCCTGAAAAGAAATCACATTCACCATCCCTCAAGAAGTAGCTGTCCTCCTAATCCCTTGGATTAACTGAAATTTCCTGAGAAGGAAGGATACCTTTCTGGTTAGGGTGGAGACTTGGATTATCTCCAAGTAGCATCCATGTTTTGAGTAATCCTCTGATACGAAGCTGCACCACATTACTTGCCCTTAAATGTTCTCCAAAACAATATATGCTAATGTGACCTGCAGTACGAGATTTTCCTTTCCTGATAGGCTCCTTCTCCTCAGACTCTGGGCTTGAACTGCACAACAAGCAGCTTCTTTTCATAATGGCCCTTGTTGCTTTGCTAATATTTTGTTCTGCACCATCCCCAAAGAAACAGAACACCATCATTGCAGGGTAGGGATATCATAAAAATTCTAAAAATCTAAATAACTGCTTGTTTCGCTTTCCTAAGAAATCCAACACACTTGGAACTTGTGATCTCATATACTTTTTTACCATGCCCCCAGCAAACATGAAACAATGTCTTTACTTCTTAGTCATACCCCATCAGCACCTATGTAATGAAACGAAAATTAAACTTTGGTTATACTGTCAAATAAAAAAAATACATAGGTGGCAAAAATCCAGCTCCAGACCAGGATTATCCTTTAAATCCAGGACTCTCCAGAATCCTTGGTACTGTGGAAAACCTTCTTTGCAAAATCCTGAGTAATGTTTAGATTTCAAATATCTCCATGCCTTGGCTATCTGATTCTGACATGTTGCTTTTAGCTTAATTTAACCGTTTAATTGACACAAAAAAATTCATCTGCTCAGCTGTGTCCCAGCTAACAGCTTGTTAAAAGAGACAACTGTTCAAACACATTTATATGAATGAATGTAGCAAAGCATAAATTGCGTTTGGTTGTACAAAGAAGATGACTACATGCACCTATTGAAAGAAGACAAGGACTGCTAAAACAAAAGGGAAAAAGAAGGGAGTTTATAGAATATAAATCTTATCCTCTCATCTGAACTAATCTCCCTTACATCTGGAAATTCCAGTCTTTATCGAATTTCAGAGTCTCTTGCCTGGATGTTAATAATTATAAACCCTTTAAGATCATCATAAGACTCTTGATGACTCAGGATGAAGTATTCTTATGCATCGACAGTCTGACATGTAATTTCAGCTGTGACTGCTAAGCTAATTTTTAGGTTAAACAACCGACAACTGTGGGCAGGCCCATCACAATTGGCTGGGTAAGAGCAGTTTTTAAAACGTGCTAATGACTGGGGGATTGATCCTGTGACACTGAGGTCAGTGGCAGCTTTGTCACCGGCTCCAGTGAGGACACAGTGAGGCCTCCCTGCACAGACCAAGAGCAAACAAAACCAGCAACTTCCACGTGCCCTCACATTTTGAAAGGAGAAGAACGTCTAGTGAATGGAATAGGTGAAAGCCTGGCTGGTAAAATGTTCTGGGTGTTCTCTACTTCACAGCTTGTCTTGTAGCCAAAGAAGATCTTGTCAAGAGAATCAGACTTTGAGAAACTGAACACCAAGACACAGGCATTTCTTGGTGTTCAGTGATGAAGATTAAATGGAATGTATCACTCCACGCTGGAAAGAACTGTGAAGGTATCTCTGTTGGAGTCCTGTTGAGTATTAATCTGCCCCAGCCTTTAAAATACTTCAAATCAACTTATGTTGGCTCCCAGTGTGGCTTTAAGCTGATTGATGGTTTCTGTGCTGCAGAGAAGCACAGATGGTCCCAAAGAGACCATATGCATTGTACTGCTGTGAAACTGGTGGAGAGCTCAGGGACAGGGACCAAAATGAATTGGCATAGCCAGGCAAGCCATGCCAGCGCTTCTTCAGACATCAAACATGGTTATTTTGTCCCTTTTTCCATAACAAGTTCAGGACTCACAGGCTTTCTAGCAAGACTTTTCCATTTCAACTACTGAGGCAGAAGAGATTCTAAAGGGAGGGGGGAAAAAAAACCACTGCTTAAATGTTTTTCTTTTTTCCCCAATTTTTCATTTTCTTTAAAATGCCTGGTTTTGTTATTGACAGTCTTTTTTAATTTCCCCATTTCACATGAAAAGCAAATTTTCCTGGCCACCAGGTCTTTGGGGACATTTTGCTACAGATAGAAGGAAATATGGGAAATGCAGGTGCTTTGCAGAGGAGTTCTGAAAACCTCAATAAACTGCAATTCTCTTCCTGAGTTGCCTGGATTTTTGTCATCTTTGGGCTTTTGAGGAAATTGGGAGATGCCATGCTTTTCCCATATTTCTTATACAAAAAAGAGAAAAATGGAGGGATGACCCCTCCCCAGTATTCTGTAATATTAATAATGTTTTATATACTAATTTACATTAATGGTAAATATATTACCTTTATTCTCCCTTTTATCTTACATTAAATTATAATATATATTTTATATGCTTGCATTTTATATGCTTTATTTAGTATTATGCTTATATTTATTATGCTTTGTATTTTATTATGTTTCTATTTTTAATATGTTTTATATTAATTTTCAGCATAAAAGGATTTTCCTTCTGTTGATATTTTGGTCTTTACTGCACTTTGCTTTTGCTGATTTTCTTGAATTATAGGTTACTTCCATCAGCAAATTCTCCCTGGAAAAATAAAACTCATGACTGAGCATCACTTGCTTTCTCTTACAGCTAAAATAAGAAAACCACATTGTGATGCCCTAATGATTTTGTACCTAATTTTGTAGTTTGAAAATTACCAGCATTTGGTTGTTAAATGAGATCATCACTGCTGTTTTTTAAAGCGATCAGGAGAGCATGGATCTGGTCTCAGAGGCCACAAAGTATGGCAGTTTGGGAAGCACTTTTCAAGAGTCCGGCAGAAAGGGAATTATACCAAAACCACTGCATTTCAAGAACGCAGGATGTTTGCATGTGATGTTCTTCAAAAGACCGAAATCTTTGTGACATCCTTCAGATAAATTCAGTTTGGATGCAGGATACACCCTAGGTGTGTGCTTTTGATGATTTAAACATCATGTGATTATTAATCATCGCTACAGTTCTGGTATTTTATGGAGTTCCCAGTGGCACAGCTGCCTGAGCAGATCCCTACAGGTGTCATCACACCAGGGTGTTGCGGGAATAGCACCAGGAAGACAGAAAGCCTGCAGTGTAATCATCCATCTGGCTTTGAGATTCCAGAAATAGGTGCAGCCCCCTGGAGAAGGGATGGGGCAGGGCATCAGTAATTCCCAAGCCAAACATGAAGTTATGGCAAGATCACACTATTACAGGTCACATGTATCATTAATACAAAGATTTCTATAGATAACCTCTAAGAATCTCTAATGTGTAAGGTAATTAATTCATTTTAGCTATACAAAAATTAAGGCTATCATCTAAATTGTCATCTGAGCTTCTTCTGAACTCAGAGAAACTACAGAAGAGAAAAAAGTCACCTTCAAAGAACTCACCCAACCTGCTCCAGACACGAGCAAAAACATGACAGTAATGATCACCTGTCTCCTTCCACCAAACCAAGGCAGCCCGGACAACAGCTTGATTATACAGCTAATATTTAGATGAGTATTACCACGTGATACGAATCCTTTTCCAAACAAAACAAAACCCCACAGTTTACCAACTTTTTAGGCTGCAGAGTAACTTCAAATGTATTATTTCCCACCTACATCAGATATTCATGGCAGACCATATAGGAGAGGAGAAACAGGGACAGTAAGTAAGGCAAGCTGAAACCAAGGTTTCAGAGGACAGAAGTTCAGTTTTTTTCTCTTAGAGGCCAAGAAATCTAAATGGTGCAATACAAGAGTTCACAGTTACAACAGTGATCCTCTACTCTGCCCGAGTAAGGCCACCTCTGGGGTGCTGTGTTCAATTCTGGTCTCCACAGTTCGAGAAAGACAAAGAGTTACTGGAGAGGGTCCACTAGAGGCCACAAAGATGACTGGGAGTCTGGAGCATCCCTCTTATGAGGAGAGATGAGGGAGCTGGGCCTGTTTAGTCCGGAGGAGAGAAGACTGAGGGGGATCTCATCAATGCATACAAATATCTCAAAGTTGAATGCCAAGAGGATGGTACCAGATACTTTTTGGTGGTGCCCAGCAACAGGATGAAGAGAAAAGACCATGAACTAAAACACAACAAGGTTCACTTCAAAATGAGGAAGAACTCCTTACACTGACATTGGCAGAGCACTGCAACAGGCTCTGGAGACACTCCCAACCCACCTGGGCCCATTCCTGTGTCACTGCTTCAGGTGACCCTGCCTTGGAAGGAGGTTGGATTGGTGACCTCCAGAGGTTCTTCCAACCTGGCCATTCTGTGATCCTGTGGTATTGGTACTAAAATTCCCCTGTTTGAGGAACACACAGACAAAACTCCGATACTTCATGATATATCTTGTAGTAAAAGAAGTTTAAGCCCTGGTATTAAAGCAGTAAGAGTTAAAAGGGGTGTTGGGCAATACAGCGTGGTGCAGAGATTACAGCAGGCTCCTACAGAATATGGCCATTACGATGGAAGCTGATTCCAAAGTGCAGTTAAATTGCCATGTGATCCCACTAGCAACTGCGGTCCCATTTTCTCTTTTTATGGGAAATGATGTCATTGGGAACAGCTTCATCGGGCTAAGTGTGGAATTTTCTAAATTGAGTTTTAATGAATAGACTGGACAAAGTCATCCTCCTGCCTGCAATAACTGAGTGTGCATCGGTGGCAAAAAGCTGTTTATTTAGATACATAGGTTTTTTTTTTTTAGAAATACTCTTGGCAATTACCATCCATCTAAAGACTATTAAAAAGCTGTAACAGGAAACAGATTTAAAATTGTTCAGAAATAATATTTTCTAAAAATAGGTTGGGAAGCAGCGCATCATTTTAAATACGACTATAATGCTAAAAGAATGTTCTTGTTCCAAACAGTGAAATATGATCCTTCTCAATAACTCATTAATGATATATGATACAGAGTTGAGTTTCACAAAGGTTCTTGTTACCGTGGTGCTAATGAGTGTGGTGACTACAGCTCCCAACCATCTGTATCACAACTTGATGTACACAGCTGAAGAGAAAATAAAGAGTTGTATGCTGGGAGATGTAGTCTCATCAACTACTAATACATTTAGTAGAGGGCTATGATATACACAGCTGTTTCATCCTAGTTAAAAGTGATGCTTGAATTGCTCGTAAATATTGATTAATGTTGTCAGTGCAACAGGCCAAGCAAATCTAGGGAACTAAATAAAAGTTACGCTTTAAGAAAATGTTGTAGTAATTTGACTTAGTCCAATTTCCCCTGAAAAATGTATAAATAGCAAATGAGAGCAGCAAACTCTCTGCTGTCATTAAATTCTTGCGGCTTAAAATGAGGGCATCACCAAAAAGATACAGGGCCATGTTTTCACTCACTTTTATTTAAAAAAAGTCAACAGACAGAATAGGTAACATGGAATCTAAATGAAATCCATGACTGTACATAATTCAAAGTGCTAGGAGAGCTTTATTAAAGTGGAAAAGGGAGGTGAAAAATTGAAGAGGAGAGGTTAAAGAAACATGGCACATGCCTGCAGGAACCATTCTGTGTAATCTTGGGTAGGGAAGGGTTAGAGTTTGCATTTAAATCTCTCTGAAGGTCTGTTTCCACCAACAAATTTTACTGCATTTAACTACAAAGGCCTGAAATGTCTACCATTGAGTTGTTAACAGAACATTGAGCACAGCTGAGCGGTGCTCAGTATCGTGACAACGAACACAATTTGGATGACTACAGAGGGATTGGGTCCAAACATTCCATCCAGCTGCAGACAGCAACAGGAAGTGGAGATTCTGCAACCCTACCGAAACATGGTCAGTTTATCTATCACAGGAAAGCCATACAGCGATGAGGTTTGTTGTATTTTTCACAGCTCTTTTAGCTCTCTCCAGACAGGATTTTGCTGTAAACTGCCCTCAGTCGCTGACAAACTGCACTGATGGTTGTCATCCATAACCAGCAATTGGAGGGCTCTCCAAACATTCAGTTCAGGGAATGCTTTGGTTTGGAAAGGACCTTAAAGACCATCCAGTTCCAGCTCCCGCCATGGGCAGGGACACCTTCCACTAGACCAGGTTGCTCAAAGCCTCATCCAGCCTGGTCTGGAACACTTCCAGGGATGCGGCATCCACAGCTTTTCTGGGCAACCCGTGCCAGGGCCTCACCACCCTCGCAGTAAAAAATTTCTTCATAATTTCTAATCTAAAATTACTCTCAGTTTAAAGCCATTAACATATGGCTGTTTGCTGTGATTGCTGTTAAAGATGGAAACTATCTAGACAACCTTGCTAAATACCCACTTCACCTTTCCCAATCCTCCTTAGCATCTCTCCCTCTGTGTTTGATTTCTTCTTCACATCCTCAGATCTACCGTGCATTCCTAATCCTCCTGTAGAAGCACTCCTCCTGGCACCCACTCCCCCTCAGAAATCCCCAGCCACAAGGTTTAACCCTGGCTTGCTGGAATCAGCCATTCCTCCCAGAACCACCCCTCTCCCATCGCAGCCTCCTTGAGCGTCCTCCTCCCCTCCTTGAGACAAAAGAGCAGTTTGTCTAAAAGCTTCTCCTCTCAATTTGTTCCCTGCAGACTGGTGGGGGAGTCGCTCCATGAACACACTCCCGTGTCTTTTGTCCACAGGCCAGCCTTCATCAAAGGGGGCTGAAACCCACGGGATTATTAAACCCATTATGCGTTCATTACTGGTAATCCGCTGCTGATTTTGCCAGCGGTTGTGCTTCCAACGGGAAATCCTGCGGGGCTCTGATTCAGGCGAGTAAGAGTCCCTTAGGACAGAGGACACAGTCATAAGCTGTGACGTTCAGGGGATGTTCAGGCTGGACATCAGGAGCAATTTCTTTACAGAAAGGATGATCAGACATTGGAAGGGGCTGCCCAGGGAGGTGATGGAGTCACCGTCCCTGGATGTGTTTAGGGAATGACTGGACACGGCACTCAGTGCCATGGTCTGGTTGACACGGTGGTGTTGGGTCATAGGTTGGACTCGATGATCACAGAGATCTTTTCCAACCTAAATGATTCTGTGATTCAGGGAGACGAGGCTGATCCCGCCAGCGCCTCGGGACCCACTGTGCGCTCCATCGTCCTCAGGTGGGCTGAGCTACTGACGCGACCGCACCAGGACCGGGATCCGGATTGGAATCGGAAGAGGACCGGGATCGGGATCTAGATCGAGATCGAGATCGGGATCAGTGTTTGGATCGGGATGGGGAACACCCGCCCCCAGCTCTCGCGCCAGCCTCTCC